>ML245549.1:0-20605 GCA_005239495.1 Nicotiana undulata
TATTTGTCTTGCAGAAAAGTGATATTTGAAAAAGTAGTATTTGGGAAAGTATATTTGAACAAACGATATTTGAAAGGGTAGTATTTGGGGAAATATATTTTGACAAATGATATTTGGAAAAGCAGTATTTGGGGAAGTATATTTTGACAAATGATATTTGGAAAAGCAGTATTTGGAAAAGTATATTTTGACAAATGATATTTGAAAAAGCAGTATTTGGGAAAGTATATTTGGACAAATGATATTTGGAAAGGCAGTATTTGGGAAGTATATATGAACACCACGTATTTTGAAGGAACTATGCTTTAAAGATTCCTCTTTAAAAAGATATAAATATACATTCAGAGAAATTATGTTTCAAAGAAGTTTTCCTTATTTCCGAAATGATTATATTTTCAAAACCTGCAAATATAAACTCACGATTTAAATGTTTTCACTCGACGTTTTTACCAGCTCTATTAAATTTATCGGTTTAAGCCTGATATGAAGAAATTGATATAGTGATAGGTTGTTAATGCTTATTGGGTTCCGACTTCGACTTTGGTTTGACATTTCTTATGTTCTCTTTGCGTGTTTCTACTTTGTTGCCATAGATCGTATTTGCTGAATTTTCCTTCGTATTATTCTATCTTACTGTTTATTTTAGCAAAAATCTTTAGATAGACATTACGTTTTGGTCATTATTTTCATACTTATGCCTTTTCTTATTAGACCAGTGGGGTCTTGACTAGTCCTCATCACTACTTCACCGAGGTTAGTCTTGATACTTACTGGGCACCGCTATGGTGTGCTCATACTACTCTTCTGTGCATTTTTGTTTGCACAGATCCAGGTATTAACCGTTAGTAGCTTCATGGATCACCGTTGATGAGGAGACTCAAGGTAAACCTGCTGCTGCGTTCGTAGGTTTCGGAGTCACCTTCCAGTTTATCTCCAACTGTACTTATTCATTTCTAGACAGTTGTATTTAGATTTTGTAGAAAGAATTCGTAGAGCTTATGACTTGTATTTACCGGGTTTTGGAAAATTGCAAACTCTGTCAAGATTTTCATATCGAGACTGTTATGTTTTATTTTATTATTGTTGATGCTCAGTAATATATTAGGCTTACCTAGTTCCTAAGACTAGGTGCCATCACGGTACCCAACAGAGGGGGAAATTGGGTCGTGACATGGGCGTAGAGGCGCGATTATTGAGGGGACTTAGGTAAGCTGCATTCCACGTTACGAGTCCGCAACACACACAGAGCCTTCATCCGACTTACACACTCGTGTCTAATTGTATCCCAGACAGACGTAGTATTTTACTGTATTTCCTAGTTGATGCTCATACACGTGTGACATCGGATTTTGGGGGTGCTTATGGGTTTTTCAGTATTAAAGTTGTAAAAATATTATTATTTACTCTGTAACTTCTATCTCTTACTATTTAATTGAAGGAAATTATGATTTCAAAAATACTAAAAGGAGTAATTAAGTTAATCAATTATTGTTGGCTTGCCTGTCATCGATTTTAGGCGCTATCATGACCTTTAATGGATTTTGGGTCGTGACATAAAGAGATCAAGCAAGACACCATATTGGAAGAAATCCGTATAGACATGCAACCCGCGCTGCTCTTCATTAGTTTTTGTCAAAATTATTTTAACCCGCCCCGCACCCGTACCGCCCTGCAAAACTTTAAACCTGCCTCGCTCTGCACAGCTTTAAACATATACATCATCATATCATATCATATCATAATATATCATATATCGTATTCATATACTTTATTATAAGTGTGAAGGCCAAAGAGCAAGTTAAAAGACTAAAATATCCATTAAAAGCTAAGTGACATTTCCCCCCTTCACTTAAATACTACTCTTTTGTAGCAAAAGGTAAAAAAATCTCATAATAAATTGAGCCTTTAATTCTCTATTACACTTTACATGAAAACATAAAATACAATATAACGTGTAAAATATTTTTTTAAACTTGCAAAATATTTTAGTAGTCCCAACTAAATTCATCTAATATTCAGTTGAATCTCTTTTAGTCATTTTCATTTTCATAGTCTTGCTCATTTGTCTTAATTGTGTAACTATTTAATGTATCTGGTCTATTAAAAATATTTGATGTTTTTTGTATTCTCAATATTCACAGAATCTTTGCTTTGAGAATATTCCAGATAAAGTAATATTAATGATATTTGATAGACATATTATTCTATAAGCAAACCAAAATATAGTAGTAGTATTTACTGGCTAGCGCTCCTTGTATTATAAGGAAGACAAAGCCTGCCATTATTTTTCGTAGTGGTAATGTAACAAACTAACTTTACAATTTCGGGTTATCTTATGAGCCTAACAAAGCACTTGATGGTATGGATAATGCCTAATAAGTTCTTGGATATGGTGATGCCTTTGGACAATCATTGGTGTTGCAACAAGTTAGAGGAGGCGTTAGTACCAATGAAAGTTTAATGACGTCTACTATAAAAGTTAAAGGCCTACGGGGCTAAACACTTTTTTCTTTTCTTTTCAGATAAATATTTTTTTGGCATGATATCTGTTTTTACTCGAAGTATATCATTTTTCGCCACTCTGAATGTGTTTTGACTTTTTGAAACAAGCTAATAAATATATCCAGATTACCGTAAGATATCAAAAAATTATACTTCTTTCTTTAATCATCATATCATAATATACTGTACTAAAAGTGAGAAGACTCTAAGTTGTAAAGTTGATTATTAAAATATTTATAAAAAACTAGACGACAGTTTTACCCCTCATCTAAATACTACTCATACAATAATTTTTTTTCTTTTTGTCTAAAATGAAATTACCCGAAAGCAGATCATTTGGATTACTTTTGCGAAAAACTTCACATTCCTTATATATATATTCTCTTATTCGATACGGGAATAGCAGGCAGGATCCCGTCAACATGTCTGCCTGTCTAGGGGCATTCTATAAGCAGGCAGCATGTCACCTAAGGGTAAAATCGTAGTTTCAGTTAAAATGAGATATAATGATTGGTCAAAATAGAATCTTGCTGTAGTCATGTTTACATTTGTAAATGTCCTTGACTAAATTGCCCTATAATTATGTCATCATCCATTACACTTTCTCATAAGCTTTTGTTGCCTCACTTTGTACCACTCACGTGGACCCCAAGCCCAACCAGCTTAAATATATTAATTTGCTGTTATCCAATATCTCGATAATATAAAATAAGACTAAGAAAGTGATGACTTAGGATTTGCTTATTCATTTAGTAAAAAAAGTAAAACTCTAATGTGTTTACAAGTTTAAGTGGTATGCAAATTACAACTATTTTGTAATATCTGATCAACTACGAAATTTTGAGTCATTTAAAATGTTTAGCTTTTGTCTAAAAAGAAAAACAGAAGCACATTCTTTTAGCTTTGCTTGAATGTAATGGGTATCTAAAACATTTAAAGAAATTAATTTAAATAGTCACCCACCTAACTGTATATTTAATTAATAGATGTATAATATATGTTTAATTCGGTTATACATAGAGGAGTTTGACTAGGGGCATTTTCATATTTCCTCACTTTTGGGATCACCATTGAAGTTGTACCCATATTGCACAAAAATTTGTAAGGTGTATCTGTTCGGATTGGAGTTAGTTCAATATCTTTAATGCAACTTCAGAAATCAAATATAAAGTTCTTATATCTTTCAAATGCAACTTGAAAAATTCGAATATACAATAGTTCAATCTTTTGAAAGCAAATGAGCTTAAATTGAAACATAACTATCAAATATCATAAAGAACAAATCCCAATCATCAAATTATCGAAAAGACAACAAATTTAAAAAATTCATTTTGCAACTAAGAAGAAGAAGAAGAAACTCTAAACACAAAGAAAAAGAAAATAGTCCTAAAGAAGAAGAGAAAAGTATATGCATCTGAAATTATTTAAAAATTAGGTATCAATTAAACTTTTTTTAAGAAGTGGACATAAATCCAAAGGGTGAAGCAAAACTGGACGCCACATAAAATTATTACCTTTGATTATGGTTGTTGGGCCCGGGCTAATCGTAGCTAGTTTTATTACAAAGACGGATATCAAAATTTATCCAAAAAACTATAATGACCATTTTATCCTTCATTTACTCTTGTAAAATTTAATAGACGAACTTAGCAATATTATGTACTTTAACACCTGTTAAAAAACAAAGTTATTTTTTCATAAATGGGTACATTAACCAAGCTTCTTTTTATGACTCCTACTTATATCCAATAAATTATGCCGTGATTTCTTTAACTTTTTTAATTCATACATAACTTTTTGTTGATATTTATGTACTAATATTTTAAATTTTTTTTTTTTTTTTTAATATTGAAAATCACTCGCAACGCCCGTACTTTAACACATGTTAGAAAATGAAGTTATTCCATCATATATATAGAGAGAGACACACCTCGTATGCGAATTGCAATATATTACGGTGGAGTTTAACTTATAAAAATTTTAATTTTGAACTCTAACATATTATATTGGAATCTTTTCAGATATTAATTTAGGGTAATTTTGTCCAAATTTTATTATCACTTTAAAAATGACTAAATTTTAATTATATTTGAAAATGACTAATTTTCAATTAGTCAGTTGTACATTTTAAATTAGGTTAATTTTGAATTTCTTCCCAAATTAGTTACCAAATGTGCTTTTTACGCACTTCATTTGTCAAGAAGTTTAGCGAAACATGCTGTAATTTCTCTCTCTATACGGCGCCACTATTTCTCTGAGAGAAGGAAAAAAAAACAGGAATGGGGTCATTGAGTGGTGGAAATGGGAGTCTATGGGGAATGGGATTTTTTCATTCTCATGAATGGAACTTTGAACGAAGGAGAAGAAGAAGCAGTGGTGAAAAAGGAGGTAAAAGCAGCAGTAATGCATCAAAATCCTCACATGCCGATGTAAATGGTGGAAGCGGTTATCGTTTTCCTCTGAAGCAAGCCATGACTGCTAGCTCTCTTGCCGTTACTGGTGACACCTTAGCTCAGCTCCGTGACCGCTGGCTCAAGAACAAAGATACCCTTCCTAATCCACCTCATCCTAAGGTCAATTTTCTATTCCTTTTTTTGGGTAAAATTAAGGTCATTTTTCTAGTATAACAAATAATAATTGGCATTTAAATTGTGGATTGAAATTTTGGTCTAGTTTCTTGAGACCCCACTTGAGTTTCTTGAACCCATTTTGGGGGTAATGGGTGCTGGGATTTTTGGTTATTTTATGAAGGTCATTTTGGTAGTTGTGATGTTGTGAATTGTCTCTTTTGTCAGTTTATAACTTTGGTAAATTTGATTGCTTATGATTTTTATGTTACAGGGATAGTTTTTAGAAAGTCAGGTGTGCTCATATTTGTGAAGTTCTGACTGCTGATAATATATAACAACGTTTCAGCTACTCTTGCTTGTAATTTCACAATATCAGCTTGACATTGTTTTATGTTTAATAAAAACCTTACTCTGCCTGTACTATATACGTGTCAGCTACTGTTTTCCCCTTTGTCAGTAACAACACATACAGTTGGAATTAGGTTGTAGTTATTGATTCTCTATAGCAGGACAAGGGGCTGGAGAAAGATGTATTTTGATTGGCTTTTGGCTTCTTAAGCACAACATGTGCATAGTTCCATCATTATTGACCTGTCAGGTCTATTAACCTCTCCGCGCAGAGGTACACTCTGTAAAGTGAAAGGAAAAGCCAAGCACAAATAAAATCTTGATTTCTTGCTTATATTTTTCCTGTTGACTCTACAGAAGACAATTGGGGAAAAGGGAAGAGTGTACTTTCTATTCAGCTTCTTCTTCTTTCTTCTCTCTAAGGGCAGCCGGCTACGGAGCGTCTGGGGAAGGGCCGCACTCCAAGGAGTGTGATGTAGACAACCTACCCTAATGCAAGCATTAGTGGTTGCTTCCACAGCTTGAACCGTGACCTATATGCGGGCTAGAGTTTGTATATCCTTTTTCATATTAGATTAGCTTATTCCCCTTGGGGTTTTGAATAAGGAAATACTCTCCTGTAGTCCTGCCAGATAAGAGGCAAATGGAGAAATCTCTCTGTGCGTGGTGCATATTGCAACTCATCTATATCTTAGGAAATGGGCATGAGTGGAGTTAGAATCCGACATACGGGTTCGGTCGAACCGAGAGCTTTAGTTCAAACTCTGTATTTGTTTTATAAATCCACTAAACATGTACAAAAATTTAATCCCGAACCCAGTTAGGAACATAACATGTCACTCTCCTAGAATTCAAAGCCATAAAGTTTAAATCCTAGCTCCAACTCTGGAAAAGAGTTCAAATTCCATCCACCTCTGCACCCTTCAACTTCACAACAGGCACTTCCTTGCTTGATCAACGTACCATATGCCAGCTCATTTGCATATTGGCAACTCTAAATTTATTCTCACTTTAACTCTCTGGAGGTTTGCTTTTTCTGCTTAAATGTTTTTGCTTTATCAACTTAATATTTTCTCTAATAATTTATGAATTTACGTGTTGAATGCTGCCCTTCTCTTGTGAATAAAATATCCAATTTCTTGATAATATTTGCCATCTTTCTGTTGATATTTGTTGGCCAATCAACCCCTTAGGGAAATTTCATATTATTAATGAACTATTCATTAGCGGCATCATTCTTTTTTCTATTCCCGAATATAATATTCAGCTTTAGGAGTTCAATAAAATTGATTAATACATTTTAGAGCCTGTAGCTTTTCAATACATTTGCCAACACATCTTAATGACTAAAGATTTTGCATGTCTTATGATTTAGCACCAAATAAAAATGGCATGTCTCTCATACAATGGCTTCCCTTTGGCTATCTGATTTTCTGAATTAAGGAGGTTGGGAGTATTTACACACTAATCTGAATTTTCTATGTAACCAAATCCCGTTTTAGGATATGATTGGTGCTCTCCTGTCTGAGCATGACTGGCTTCGATCCATCCGGATGGCTTCATATGGATTTTTGTTATATGGTCCTGGTACTTACGCATGGTACTCGTATCTCGACAGATGTATGCCCAAGCAAACAGTGGAGAATATATTGATGAAGGTAGTTAGGCTTCTGAGCAGAATTTTTTTAATGATGAGGTTGACTTGTCAATTAAAAAAGAATTCTTTATAAGTAATGAGTTTGACCTGGCTCCATTTGACCAGTACCTTTAATACTCTTTGTTTCAGGTTGTATTAAACCAAATTGTACTAGGTCCTGCTGTAATAGCTGTTATCTTTGCATGGAATAATTTATGGCTGGGGAAACTTTCAGATCTTCCGAACAAATATCAGAAAGATGCCCTTCCAACTCTACTTTTTGGTAAGCATTTCCATATTACATTCCTTTGCTGGTTGCTTTAATTCCTTCTTCCCGACAAAGCTTGATTTCGTTTCATTCTCTTGCAGGATTTAGGTTCTGGATCCCTGTCAGTGTATTGAACTTTTGGTATGTCTTTTACTACCCTCCTTAGCCCCTTCCTAAAAGATGGACAATATAAATAAAAAAAAATTCCTGATCTCTGTTAGCCTAGCTGTAATCGGAGCTTTTCTCATTCTCGTAAAAACGTTTTTCTGGGGTCCTGGTTTTGTTTTAGTTATATGATTTGCTTGTGATATGTTGTCTATTGCCCTTGCATACAATGCTTTATACTTCAATTAGTACCAACGCCAGAAGTCATATCTGAAATATTCCATTTCTGGAACTATTTTTGTAGTTTTCATCTTTTCTTTGCAGTCGGCGTTTGGTCAGCGAAACAGTCCATATTTTGGTAGTATTAACGTGTTTTGAGCTATGATTTTTGCACCTGAAGTCGATTTTAGTGGCTATAAGCTTGTTTTCTGAGCATTTACATTGTTTTCTGACCTGTTACTGCTCCTTAGCATCATTAATACGTCTGAGTATGCATGTAAGATTTTTAATCTCCACAAAGAATTTTTCTTCTAGTGCAGGCTTGTAGCCCTATGGCATGATCTCATAGAACACTTATTTTGTTATCATTCTGAAAGGATAATCATTTCTGGTTTAGTGTAACAAATTGTATTGATCTTTGTCATCAGACAAACGTTTAGCAAAATGCATATGCAATCACATGTTCTCTCTTTTCATCTACTTGCCTCTGAAACCTGCTATTGTTAATTTCGTTCATTCAGGTTGAATTATGTGGTTATACTAGTAATTTACCTGCTAGTATGTGGTTAGCATGAATTTGTGGTTAGACTAGTAACTGAATAGCCTTTAGTACGATGAAATATGACAACTTCCGTGTTGGAAAATCCTAGGGTGATTCCTCTTCAAGCTCGTGTTGCTTTCATGTCGATGGCTTCTATATTCTGGAATTTTTGGTTGTCAGCAACTATGAGCAAGTAACTGTCATCGAAGTGATTGACAAGGGAAAGCAGGTTAGTGCTA
This sequence comes from Nicotiana undulata, assembly GCA_005239495.1. NCBI lineage: Eukaryota > Viridiplantae > Streptophyta > Magnoliopsida > Solanales > Solanaceae > Nicotiana > Nicotiana undulata. The sequence goes on from ML245549.1 coordinate 8,429, forward strand.
GCCTAGCCCATATTTGAGATTAATACGTCATGTCTTAGACTAATTTTAATTTGGTAATTTTAGGATGCGCAATTGATATAACAGTCCGTCTGTCAAGACAAAAAAAGGTGTCTGGAGGCACTAGTTGAAACCTTTCTGATTTTCCAAAGGTGATTGCACTAGCATTCCACAGTGGCTCAGCTGGCACCTCGTTACACATATGAAATGTTAGAGAATTTGTTTCGCCATTGCTATAAGTTCTCCAGGAGTGGAGCTTTCTTCGGTTTATGATTCCAGTACTATCATGGAAGGCATTTGATTGGCTATTTTGACCAAATTATTTCATTAATTTTCTTTCTTTCTTTGGTTCTTGGCCTTCTTTTCCCCGTTAGGTGTTGGCTCGAGCCAGATGACATACATGCAAAAGGAAGCTTTTGTAGTATACAATTTGAAAGCAAGTTCTGCTGCACTTCCATATAGGAAGTCATCATGTCAAATTTCTCTATGATAGACAGCTTGAGGATTGAGGAACTCCCTTTTAGAATGCCAACTATCTTAAGTGGAAAGTGTTAATAAAACTTGGGTTTCTGAAATGTGCAATGTTACAACAACAACAATCCAGTATGATCCCACAAGTGGGGTCTGGGGATGGTAGCGATACGAAGATTTCCACCCTGTGGGATAAAAAGATTGTTTCCGATAGACCCTCGACACAAGAAATGTGCAATGTTGGTTGAGGATTATATAACATGGAGTGTGCAACATGTCTGCTTGTGGGGAGTGTTATCATATCCTTGATATGCATAATCTCAAAGTCATACACCAGCACATTGTGCCAATTATCTCTGATTATGAATAGCATCATATCTATCAATTACGTCAAAATCTTAAACTAGTTGAGCTTGGCTATATGAATTCTCTCTGACCATTCCAGTCCCTAAATCAATATTAGGAGGATTCAGCACAAACTTATTATTCTTACGCTGGTCGTCCGCCTACTCTGCCTTCCGTTTTTTCCAATTTGATTCCTTTCACACTTGCGACGGTTCGGATTTAGACGTTCTGCAAATCTGATTAATCCAACTATGATAGATAGTGAAAGACAGGAATCCGTCCGTTAATTTTGCTGCTCTGGAAAGTCACTAACAAACTTTTAAAGCACTTCTGAGTAACGATTAGCGTTTGACCAAAATTTTAAAAACTGTTTCTAAGTGTATTTTTTGTTAAAGTAATTTCAAAGAAGTGCTTTTGGGAATAAGTTATTTGTTCTACTTTACCAAAACTATTTTTGCTTCTACTCAAAATACTTTTTTACCTTCTAAAAGCTTGCCAAACACTTCGACTTCGGAAAAAAGAACACTTCTTTTAACAAAAAAAATGCTTTTGACCTTGGAGAAGCTTGGCCGAACGGGCTATAAGTGAAATTATGAAAAGAATCTACGTTCAGAACCAGAACCAAAGGAACCAACACCAACTACCCAACTAGCAGCCAAGAACTGGATTCGTTACTTCTTTGCCACTTTAATTGGTCTTTTATTCCATACACCACCCACCGCAGAGACACACCTTTTGATTGGGAAAAAGAATCACATTTCACCTCATCATACAATATTATGGCAACTCGAGAGAAACTCAAAAGCTATAATGGATCAAGTATTATGTGCCATTTATTTGTCCAAACTTAAAGCTTCCTAAGCTATAGTTTCTCATTCCTCTCCCCCCTTGCCCCAAAAAATGCAGAACTAATGAAGAAAACAACACAAAAGGAGACAGAGAGTTGGTGATTAAGAGGAAATTCTTGAAACCATGAGCAGCTACAGACCTTATAATTTAACACCAAATGAGAATTGGAGTCCTGAACACTGGCATGATTATACTTCACATGAACCTGAGCACAGCAACTGGAACAGATGGCAACCCATTTTCCATCGTCCTACACCTCCCCGAGATATCCCTCAGGTAAGTCTCTTCTTCTCCTATACATGACTAGAGGTTGAAGCCAGTATTTTCGACATTGAACATACATGTTATTTAACCACCAAAATTTCAACAAATATTTAAATCTGAATACATGTTTTCAAAAGTACAATTTAGTGTTAAGAACCTTAATGTTATACCTATTAAGTTTAAATCATGAATCCGCTTTTGTATATATTTACACCAGATAGGGCTCGTATACTTGATTTGATTTGAAGTGTTTTGTGTTTCATAGAATTATAGACGTGTCGTTCATGATCCATGGTTGCCTGTAACAGAGAGACCAATACCAGTACCTCATGGTGCAACCAGGTAAACATTTTCTTCTATCCTTTTTCAGATTAAAATCCAAGATTCATTTCAAGAACCACTTGCAGTTATCCATATCCAGGCCAACCACGACGTAGAATGTCTCATCCTCCTGTTCGAGTTCTAGTCCACGACCATGACATACCAAGACAAGCACCGTATCCTAGGCCAAGCCAACCTCCATTTGAATCTCCTCCTCCTTGGTTTCTACAGAACCAGCCACAAAACCGGGACGAATCCAAATTGAGCCCAGATGAGCAAAAGTCTGCCTTGAATAAGCTCAAGAAAGAAATCTACAATCCTGTACAAACAAAAGTTGCAAGACAAGTAAGCCTTTATTTTAGAGGTTTGAACAATAACATGAATAATAGTACTACCAATGAATCGAAAAAGGACAACGACGAAGATGGTAAAAGATGTGCCATTTGCTTGGAAGATTTTGTGCCTAAAGAAATGGTGACAGTAACTCCATGCAGTCACATGTTCCATGAAGATTGTATCGTTCCATGGGTGACGAGCCATGGCTCGTGTCCTGTTTGTCGCTTTGCAATTTGTGAACGGATGAAAGAAAGCACAGACTCATCGGTCAGGACTACTGCAAACACAATGCCACATGATCTAATGGCGGAACGGGACCTGATTTCCATAATGAGAGCATTTGATGACACTTTTGAATTGGATCACGTTAGATCCATTCTATTACCAAGATTAACCAGAGGCTAGATGTGGTTGCTTAGTTTTTAGGCTAATGTTACTTGCCTTGAGTTTATTTACTTTCTGTTGTTAGCAGATAGTACTAGTATCTGAACACACAAAGAGATGTATAATATATTTGTTCCTTCTTACAAATGAATTATCTTGCTTGAATAAAAATTGGCTCTTTCATAATTGATGTGTACGCTTTTCTAACGCCTTGTAAGAGATGCCAAGTTGTTTTGCAAAAAATATGTTTGTTGTCAACTAAAATGAAATTGCAGTCACCTTCTTTTTATTTTTTTTTGAAAAATTCCCAGGAAACCGCATTCGCTATCCTTCTTATGCCCACTGCAGTGGTGGCAAAATGGATTTAAAAAAAAATAGTTATCTATCCTTATTATCCATTAAAAGATGGGTTGTATAATGAATTTTTTTTAAAAACCGATCAAATATGGATAAGAGCCATATTATGCTTAGAAATTGGATAATCAATGGATAACTAAAGAGTTTTAATTTTATATTTGTAAAATCTCAAATTGAAGGTTCTTATGTTGGAATAAATCAATCTCAACATTTTACTTCTCAGAAAAGAGGCAATGAAGAAGAAGAAAGACCAAGACTGAAGGTCAAAGGTGAGCAAATAACAGACAAAACAAAGCTAGGACTTGGTCTTAGCTTTTGTTCTGAAAAGGCCACATGAGAAGCAACGTGGCATCATCTCAGCCGATGAACACAACAAAGATGGATCTTATCTGGACCGTTCAAATCTCTCTCATATTCTAGATCCTTCTCACATGCATACAAAATGTCATATGCAAAAGGAATAATTAGGCAGTTATATACTTATATTGTTAGACATAGAAATAGGACAAGTGTACAAAATCTATAGGCTATTCTTTTATTTTTAATTTCTTTACTAGTGATACGTTTGTATAAATACACAGTCCTTTATACAGTGATTTCATTCAGAAATACACAGAAAATTTTGCACTCTCTCCGCTCAATTTCTTCTTGATATTGCTAATTACTTCACTAAAATGAAATAACTATGGGATGAACTGGACACTCTCAACATTGACATGTACTGCTAATGTAACTGTGACTGCGGTGGAAAGAAGAAAATGCAACAGTTTAAGGAAGATGAGAGACTCATTCAAATCCTCATGGGATTCAATGAGACTCATGGACAATCTAGAAGCAATACCCATGATTAAACCACTACCCTCAGTCAATCAAGCATACTCACTTCTTATGCAAGATGAGAATCAAAGGAAAAATCATGTCAATTCTCAATTTCCAACAGATGGTGCTTCTTTCATGGTGAGAAAACCAAGGATCTCAGAATCATCAGAATATTGCAGGATCTCACTTCAACCCTCAACATAAAATTGGAAACAATTCTTATAAAAGAAACCCTGGATATAAAGGAAAGAAGAATGCACAAATGTGTTCCTACTGTAAGATGAGTAACCACACAATTGAAAATTATTATAGACTTGTGGGATTCCCTGCTGAATTCAAATTTACTAAGACCAAAAGGGTTCAAAATTCTGCTAAGGGCAACTCAATTACTGTTGTTGTAGAAGATATAGAGGAAATTCACAGGAACATGGCGGAAGGACCTCAGTTTTCTCATAAACTTTCATCAGACTAATTCAGCCAATTGGTCAATCTTCTAAATCAAATACAAACAAGACAGGGAGCTACTCAGGAAGTTAATGCAAATTCTGTTGTTGTATACTGTTTACCAATTCTCCATCCTGTTATTCAGTTATTAATTCTAATCTTAACAACTCCTGGATCATAGATTCAGGAGCAACTGAGCATATGTGTTTCAATACTAAAACATTCATATTCTTAGTATCATCACCTGCTCCTCTAATGGTAAAATTACCTAACTCTTTTTAGGCAAAGGTCACTCATGTAGGGTATTTCTATTTTTCCAGGTATAGTTTTGGAAAATGTTCTTCACATTCCTAGTTTCAGATATAACTTACTCTCAGTATATAGGCTTTGTCAAAGATTCAAATGTCTCTTAGTTTTCATTTCTTTTGGGTATATTTTGCAAGGCCCTCACATGAAGAGCCCTCAAGTTTTTGGTGAAGCTAAGGAGGGACTTTGCTTATTGCAGCCTAGTATGACATAGTCTAGGACTTTATCTTCAAAAACTATCACATCTTTATTTTCAGAATCTTTTTCTAATTCAGTTTCAACTTTTTTTTCTTTTCCTATCTTAGCAAAAACAGAATAAACTGTGGCATGTAAGATTGAGGTATTTTCCTGGCAATGCAATGAATATATCAGTTTCATTTCATTTGTTCCTAATCCCGTGTATAATTGTGATGTATGTCCTCTAGCAAGACAATCTAGATTACCATTTCTAATCAATCAAATCAAAACGAAGCAAGCTTTTGATTTAATTCACATTACTTACAATGGATATAAATATTTTCTCACTATTGTTGATGATTTCAGTAGAGCTGTCTGGGCTTATCTATTGAGCACAAAGAGTAATGCATTTTCAGTTTTGAAGTGTTTTTTGAACATAGTGGTAAGATAATTCAATGCTAAAGTAAAGGTTATCAGGTCAGATAATGCTTTAGAATTAGGGAAAGTCACTGCAACTTCTTTGTTTCTACAGTCACAAGGTATTTTGCATCAGACTTCATGTATGGGAAATCCTCAACAAAATGGGACTGTGGAAAGAACGCACGGACATTTGCTAGAAGTTGCTAGAGCTCTTCTATTTCAGTCCAAGGTGCCTATATGTTACTGGGGAGAATGCATTTTAACAACTACTTTTCTAATCAACAGATTTCCATCTAGAGTGCTTAAAGGTCAAACTCCCTCTAAATTACTATTTGGCAAAGCACCTTCTTATTCTTTCTTAAGAAGTTTTGGTTGTATCTGCTATACATTTACTTTGTCGCATAACAAAGGGAAATTTGAACCCAGGGTCTCAACATGTGTTTTTTGTGGGCTATCCCATGCGTCAGAAATGATATAAGCTACTGAATCTGGCAACTAAGATATTCTTTGTCTCTAGGGATGTTCATTTTCTTGAACATAATATTCCTTTTACTTATCTTACTTCAAATCACCCATCTCATATACCTCCTAGCCCAACATTCCCTATACCACCCTTCACCACTGATCTTCCCTCACAACAAATCTCACATGCACCACAGGTTTCTCCCACACCTGGTAGCTCTCCTAGTTTTTCCCTTAACCATTCTACTTCTCCTCCTTCCTCTTCTCCTATTCCTCCTACCTCTCCCGTCCCCTCTCCTCCTCCAATTCCTCTTAGGATATCTAGTGGATATATATAGGTATTCTACATAGTTATCTTAAAGATTATGTTTGCAATAACATCTATCTCACTGATGTCACCACCTCTTGTCTCCCCTCTCCTTGCTCCCATCTCCATTTTTATTCTTTGCCCTTACTAGTTCTAATCAGCATCTCCTTCAATCAGTTTCTACTCTTTCAGAACCTACAAGCTACTCTCAGGCTTGTTCCAACCCAGGTTGGATCCAAGCTTTGGACTCTAAACTTAAGGCATTAGAAGAGAATCGCACCTGGGATGTAGTTCTTTTACCTTATGGCAAGAAAGTATTACCCTGTAAATGGGTTTAACAAGATCAAACATCATGCTGATGGTACTATTGAAAGATTCAAGGCACGATTGCTTATAAGGGGTGATGTCCAGAGAGAAGGTATTAATTACACAAAGACCTTATCTCCAGTTGTCAAGATGACAACAATCAGGTGCTTACTTTCTATTACAGTCAAGAAAAGTTGGTATATCTCTTAATTTGATGTGAGTAATGCCTTTTTACACGGGGAGCTGCAAGAAGAGTTTTATATGAAATTTCCTGCTGGTTTACCCTCACCAAGTCCCAACCATGTTTGTCGAATTAAAAGGTCTCTTTATGGCTTGAAACAAGCCTCAAGGCAATGGTATGCCAGGCTTGCTGGAGCACTTAGTTTCAAGGGATTTTCCTCTTCTCTAAACGACTATTCTCTGTTCCTTAAGAGGACATGAGCTCTTATTTCTATTGTTGTTGTGTAAGTAGATAACATTCTACTTGCAGGGGATAATGATGAATTATCAGATCTCAAAGCATTCCTACATTATGAGTTTAAAATGAAGGATCTTGGGCCACTTCACTGTTTTTTGGACTTGGAAATTTTAAGGGAATAACATGATTGATTGTTACTCAAAGAGAATTTACCACTGACCTTCTCAAGGAATTCGATTACTTCAATCTCCCACATTCTTCCCTTCTTGATCCATCTTCCAAATTGGTTGCTGATTTTGGACCTTCATTAGCTGATGCTTCCATTTATCGTCGATTGGTGGGCAAGCTAAATTATTTAACACACATGAGCACATATCTTTCTTTTGCAGCTCACACTCTCAGCCAATACATGCAACGCCCCTGCATTGGGCATTTCATAGTTGCTATGCGTGTTCTTCGTTATCTTCGATCCAGCCCGGGCTGGAGGTTATTTCTCAATGCTCAACCCTCTTTTGATATCTTGGCTTTCTGTGATGCAGATTGGACTTCTTGCTGTGACAGTCGATGTTCCGTTAGTGGATTTTTTATCAGTTTGGGTGGCTTGCCGGTGTCTTGGAAATCCAAGAAACAAGCTTCCGTGTCTCTCTCTTCCGCAGAAGCAGAGTATCGTTATATGCGTCACTTAGTCTGAGAGCTCGCTTGGGTGACTCGTTTGCTTACAGATCTATCAGTTCCTCATCCGATTCCGGTTCCCATTTTCTCTAACAACCATGCTGCCATCCACATCGCCCAGAATCCCGTGTTTCACGAAAGGACTAAACACGTCGAACTGGATTGCCATTTTGTGAGGCAACAATTCCTTTCCGGCCTCATTTCCCTTTGCTTTCTCCCCTCAAAATTGCAAGTTGCTGATTTATTCACCAAACCCTTATCAAGACCTTCTCATAGATCGATTCTTGGCAAGCTGGGGGTGTCTTCTACCCCCTCCAACTTGAGGGGGAATGTTGTGATAAATCCTCAGCATTTTAATTCTCAGAAAAGACGCGATGAAGAAGAAGAAAGACCAAGGCTGAAGGTCAAAGGTGAGCAATAGCGGATAAAACAAAGCTAGGACTTGGTCTTAGCTTTTGTTCTAAAAAAGACACATGAGAAGCAATATGGCATCATCTCACCCAATGAACACAACAATGATGGATCTAATCTGGACCGTTCAAAGCTCTCTCACATTCTAGGCTTTCTCACATGCACACAAAATGTCACGTGCAGAAGGAATAATTAGGCAGTATTATTGTTAGACTTAGACTAGTAGAAATAGGACAAGTGTACAAAATGTATAGTCTATTCTTTTATTTTTTTAATTTCTTTACTAGTGATACATTTGTATAAATACACAGTCCTTCGTACAGTGATTTCATCTAGATATACACAGAAAATTTCGCACTCTCTCCTCTCAATTTCTACATCTTCAAGTTTGGAAGACTAATAATTCTCCCAAAAGTGACCATATTCAAGCAGCCATAGATAATATGGATATCCATATTATTCTTCGGTTAACCCATTTTCTATACGTATTAAATATGAGTCGGGTATTTATCCGTTTTTGCATTACCTATTTTTGAGCGGTCTCATATCCGACCTGACCCAACCCTTTTCCACCCTATCCACCGAGCAACCTGCTGACTGTGCAATTTTAGTCACCTTTTAGTTGGTTATGCAAAAGAAAATAGGGAAAGGTGACTAGTTGTCCACCAAAAGTAACAATTCTTAATCCTTGAAAAATATTGATTATCAAATCTTTTGTACATAATCTAAACGTGTTCTGTTAAATCATAACTAAATACTAGTAGTAACAAAGACTACTAAACTCATAATATAATTTTCATCCTACTCTTGACTAGACTTTTCTGGTAAGAATAATATTTCACAGTTGTATACGGTTAAAACTGGGCCCACTCAATTTTACTATTTGACCGAGACCAGGAGGTTGCATCGGAGGTCGGCCTCGTGACAGAACAAACTAAATCACGAGGATAAGGTATCGAGTTCAGAATTGAGGTGTCTGTCGAGATCGAGGCTAGTATAAATCGAAGCCAAATGAGACAGACGTCGAGTAAGATCGAACATAACAAAATAACAGAAAGGCAATATATTCGTGACTGGTCGAGGATCACAACGTGAATCTCAGAACGGATCAAATAAGGAGCGGTTAATTAGCTAATCATGAGATTTTCTTTTGTAATTAGAGTTATACCATAAGTGAAATTCCTCTATTATATAAAGGGAGTTCTAATCATTTGTAGGACATATTGTTCAGAGATATCAAAGCAATATAATTCTCTTTCTCGTTTACATTCTTGTTCATCAGCTTGTTATATTATTAAACCGTTCTTGCACTAATCAATTCGAGGGTACTCTAACTCGAGGGCTTAGTTCAATTCAAACACCGGTTTGCTTTATTTTATCGTTCATTTCAGTTATTGATCTTCATATTTATTAATTGGTATTGAGTGAAATCACGTGTCCTTAAAATCGCATTATAAGTTTAATTGTTATCCAATTTTAAGAGTAATGGTGCCCACCGTGGGGATAAGGATAAGGATAATAGTGATTGCTTAATACTGATTCCGATAACACACACTGCTTTACACTTGTTCTTGTAAGAATCTTTGTTTTCAGCATAAACATGTCAAACTCACAAGCAGCACCTACACTTGGTGACAACGACCTCAGATTTCACGGGGAAAATGACAATATAGCCACCCCAGGGATCGAGGTGCCTCAGGCTGACCTCGAGGGAGCACCGATTGCAAATCCTGTCGATGTCAGTTCAAATGTCACCCTAAATGAAAATTTGGACGCTGATACCGAAGGTAGTGTACACAGGGAAGTTCGATCAGGCGGTCGAGGTACGCAGAGCGTAGAATATGGTGGAGTTAGCCTTCAATTAATATTTGAAATGATACAGGCTCAACAAGCCTCTATAACACAACTACAAAATCAGCACCGAGCAACAAGTGAGATCTAATTATCCATAGGGTTGAGCCTGCACCAGAGAGGTCAAACGCCAATGAATCAGGGACTGAGCCCGCAATTATGAAAATTCTCGAGGAGCTCACTAAACGGATTGAATCAAGGGAAAAGAAAATTGAGGCAAACGATAAAAAAAGTAGAAACATAAACTCCCGGGTTGACCAAATACCGGGGGAACCGCCGATCCTAAAGGGATTGGATTCGAAGAAGTTCGTACAGAAGCCTTTCCCTCCAAGTGCGGCTCCGAAGCCCATTCCGAAGAAATTTCGCATGCCAGAAATTCCCAAATACAATGGGACCACCGGCCCCAATGAGCATGTCACTTCTTATACATTATCAGTACAGGGGAATGCCTTAGAAGATGATGAGATAGAATCTATTCTATTGAATAAATTTAGAGAAACTTTGTCGAAAGGAGCAATAATATGGTACCACAATTTGCCGCCCAACTCCATCGATTCCTTCGCCATGCTTGTAGACTCCTTCGTAAAGGCACATGCCAGAGCAATAAAGGTTGCGACTAGGAAGTCGGACCTCTTCAAGGTGAAATAAAAAGACAACGAAATGTTGAGGGAATTCATATCTCAGTTCCAGATGGAAAGCATGGAGCTACCCCCGATCACAGACGATTGGGTTGTTCAAGCCTTTACTCAAGGTTTGAACGAACGAAGTTCGGTGAAATCACGATCGCTAAAGTAGAATTTAATTTAATATCCATCGGTGACATGGGCCGATGTACATAATCGGTACCATTCAAAGATCAGGGTCGAGAATGATCAATTGGGGTACCCTTAAAATTGAATAACAATTAATCTTATAATGTGGTTTTAAGGACACGTGATTTCACTCAATACCAATTGATACATATGAAGATCAATAACAGAAATGAACGATAAAATAAAGCAAACCACTGTTTGAATTGAACTCAACCCTCGAGTTAAAATACCCCCGAACTGATTAGTACAAGAACATTTTAATAATATAACAAGCTGATGAACAAGAATGTAAACAAAGAAAGAGAATTATATTGCTTTGATATCTGTGAACAATGTGTCCTACAAATGATTAGAACCCCCTTTATATAATAGAGGAATTCTACTTATGGTATAACTCTAATTACAGAAGAAAATCTCATGATTAGCTAATTAACAACTCTTGATATGATTCGTTCCAAGATTCACACAGTGATCCACGACCAGTAACAGATATCTCACCTTTCTATTATTGTGCTATATTCGATCTTGCTCGATGTCTGTCTCATTTGGCTTCGATTGCTACTAGCCTCGATCTCAACAAGTACCTCAATTCTGAACTCAGTACCTTATCCTCGTGACTTAGTCTGTTCCGTTACGAGGCCGACCTTCGATGCAACCTCTCGATCTCGGTCAAATAGTAAAATCGGGTGGGCCCGGTTTTAACCGTATACATATAGTCCCCTTGTTTTTTGAAGTGTAATGACAAGAAATGAATTGATCCTTCGACTTTTTACCTCGACCTGTCATGACATCATCCCCGTGACATAAGCGATGGAAGTGACCGAAATGTTTCGTCGGTACAATTCCCCAAGTCATTAATGAGTGTCAGCTGATGGTCGGTCGCTAGTGCCTTTGAACCGTCGCCATGAATCCCATAAGCCCTCTTATCGTTCAAACTGTACTTTCACTTTCCTCTAATCTCCCAAGCTTTTACATCTCCTAAGTTCTTCCCTTCTGTAAGATTTTTAGGTTTTCTTGTTAACCTCTTCTTAAACATCAAATTCTATCATCTTCTTTCTTCTTCAAACTCAAACAAGAATGGAAAAAACATTCAAAATAGTTCCCCAAAAGGAAAATTCTTCTTCATCCCGGTCGGCTGGTGACAAAACATCATTGGAGCCGCGCCCTGATAAGTATATTCCCGAAGAAGTATCTTTAATTCCGACTAAAAGATCTAGAAAACTTCCTCGGTCCCTGGTCGATGCGAGCCAATGTCAAGGTACATATGCTCGATAAACGAGAGCCACCTTAAGAAAGTAAAGAAAGACTACAACTGGGAGGGAAAAGAGGTGGTGATCCCGGCCCCTGAAGAAGACATCACTACCCATGTGAAAGGGTTTCCAAGTGTTTACACTTACCCTTTCACGCTGCCCCCCCCCCCCCCCCCCCCCCCGCCTTTATTTGCCGCC
>ML245549.1:20733-51146 GCA_005239495.1 Nicotiana undulata
GACCCCGTCATCGTCATTTTTGCCGTCAATATCAAATAACCCTAGGCCCAATCCATCCTTCCTTTTGGCCAATTGTTATTCTGCTCCGATTCTTCGTGAGCAAAGTCGAGGGAATGTCTTTCACCCTCAACCACCTCATCAGGTTTTACAGCCCTCGTCTCTATCGAGGATACCAAGGTGCTGTTCTCAAGCATAGATGAGGGCAAGGATCGAGTCTGCATGGGCCGGTTTGTTCGAGCGAAGACTTCCGACCTTATCCCAACAGAGATGATGCCATTTCCAGAGAAATGGAACATGAATCTTAAGTACCGTTTCACTGTTAGTTTTCATGTATTATTTTGTTTCTTTTCTCTTTCTCATTGATGTCATTTTTTGTGATGTAGTGCTCGCTTGGATGCCCCATGCGATTCCTGACCTTGAGAGTTGGTTTCAGAACCTATCCTCAACCTCTACGTACGCGGAGTGCTCATGGCGCGATTTGGCAAAGGGCCGATGAGAGGCCAAGAATAATGGTAAGCCTCCTTTTTATGTATTTGATGATTTGATTAAGATGATCTTCTTGTACTTATTCAATTTTCTCATGTACGGGCTTGGGAAAAGATGCGGTCATGAGGCCCCCGTCTGGTGAGGAGGAGGCTTTGACCCCCGTTTCGAAACTGACGAAGGATAAGAAGAGGAAAAGAACCTCAAAGGATCCAAAGCCTAAGAAAAATCCAGTTCATAAGCCGAAGAAAGATACTGTTGCCCTGCCTGCGAAGGTGATTCAACAGCTAAGAGAGGAAGAAGAAGAAGACGACGACTCTGTACTGGTGGCCCGAGTGAAGAAGACCATCGAGGCCCTAAAGGCTGCTGAATAGATGGTGGTTGATGAGACCCCACCTCGAGCTGAGGGGGTCTTGGAGAAAGACTCGGGCAAAGTCCCCGAGTCGTCGAAGATCGAGGGTTCCCCCTACCGAAATGAGAAAACGGTGGGTGTGTCTGAAGGTACTGGTTCCGTTTATCCAAACATGTCCGTCAGCAGAACTCAAAGGGACATCGACAGAGAACCTCGATCGATATCAACCATACAACACAGATCGTAGAAACAGCAGCCCGTGACGTATTCCCATTCGAAATGATCAAAGGAATGATTGAGGACAGAGCTCATGAGGGATTATGAGAAAAAGTGGTTTCGATAAGCATGTTGAGCGCAGAGAAGCGCCACGATTGTCAGAGTACAACTTCAACATCGACACATCAAGTATTGTATCAGCCATTGGGAGAATCAAGGATACTAGATGGCCGAGACCTTTACAGATCGATCAAGCTCAAAGGAAACCTAATAAAATATGCAAATACCACGATACACATACTCAAAGAACCGAAGACTGCAGACAACTAGGGGAGGAGGTGACCCGTCTATTCAACGAGGGTCACCTTCGAGAATTTTTGAGTGACTGAGCTAAAAACCATTTCAGATACAGGTATGCAAACAGGAAAATGAGTAGGAAGAACCATATCACGCGATTCACATGAACGTTGGTGGGGTCGATATTCCACAAGGGCCCATGTTCAAACACACTAAATTGTCGAGCACCAGGGAAAAACGAACTCGAGACTATGTACCAGAAGGCACTTTGTCGTTCAATGATGATGAAGCATAGGGGATTTCACAACCCCACAATGATGCATTGGTAATCTCTATCCTTATGAATAAAATTCAAGTTAAACGTGTTTTAATTGATACAGGGAGTTCAACTAATATTATTCAACTGAGGGTTGTGGAGCAGCCGGGCCTACAGGATCAGATCATACCAGCAGCTCGAGTTCTCAATGGTTTCAAAATGTCAAGTGAAACAACCAAAGGCGAAATCATCCTACCAGTAAATGTAGCCGGAACTATCCAAGAAACAAAGTTCCATGTGATCGAGGGTGATATGAGATACAAAGCCCTGCTCGGAAGACCCTGGATTCACAACATGAGGGTGGTCCCCTCAACCCTTAACCAAATGCTGAAGTTCCCAACACCCGACGGGGTAAAATGGTGTATGGGGAACAACATGATTCCAAAGAGATATTCGCGGTCGACGGAGTAATACCGGTATCGCCGTTTTCGCCAACAAAGGGATCAGAGTCGAAACGAAAACATGAAGCTAAATAGAAACCACAGTCACCAGCCTCGATTCAGTCGGAGAAGAGAGAACAGACGAGGACGATGACTACTGGATCACTCGATCCTTCATGATCCCCGAGGATTTCGACGCCACCAAATTAACAGTCGAAGAGCTGGAGCAAGTCATACTGATCGAGCATCTACCTGATCGAAAGGTATACCTAGGTACAAGATTAACCCCCGAGCTCAGGGAAAAACTCATTAAATTTCTTATCGATAATATGGATTTTTTTGCTTGGTCCCACCTAGATATGACAGGGATCCCACAAGATATAACTACGCGTTGACTAAGCTTGGACCCGAAGTCCTGCCTAGTAAAGCAAAAGAGAAGGCCCCAATCCGAGGTAAAACATACATTCATCAAGGACGAGGTAACCAAACTTCTCAAAATAAGATCCATTAGGGACGTAAAATATCTCGAATGGTTAGCAAACGTAGTCGTAGTCTCTAAAAGGGAAACAAACTTAGAATGTGCGTAGATTATAATTTAAACAAAGCATGTCCTAAAGACTCTTTTCCTCTGTTGAATATTGATTGCATGATCGATGCCACGGTTGGCCACGAGATCCTTAGTTTTCTCGATGCCTACTCCGGGTACAATCAAATGCAAATGAACCCGTAGGATCGGGAAAAGACTTCGTTCATCACTAAGTATGTCACCTATTGTTATAATGTAATGTCGTTTGGACTAAAAAATGCTGGGGCAACTTACCAACGACTAGTAAATTGAATGTTTGAAGAACAAATAGGTAAATCAATGGAGGTTTATATTGACGATATGCTAGTTAAGTCCCTGCAAGTAGAGGACCATTTGACACATTTGTAGGAGACCTTCGATATACTAAGGAAATACAACATGAAGCTCAACCCAGAGAAATGTGCATTCGGGGTCAGCTCAAGCAAGTTCCTCGGCTTTATGGTATCAAATAGCGGGATCGAGATCAACCCTGATAAAATTAACGCAATTGAAGATATCACAGACGTGGACAATGTTAAGGGCACAAAGATTGACAGGGCGCATAGCCACCCCAGGCTGATTCATCTCGAGGTCTTCAAATAAAAGTCGTCGGTTCTTCTCACTACTCAAAAAGAAGAACAATTTTGCATGGACCCCGTAATTCCAACAAGCGCTGGAAGAATTAAAGCGGTACCTCTCGAGCCCACCACTGCTCCACACTCCAAAAGCGGACGAGCAACTCTACTTGTACTTAGTAGTCTCGAAAATCGCGGTAAGTAGGGTACTAGTTCGAGAAGAGCAAGGTACGCTATTTCCTGTTTACTATGTTAGTCAAACTTTAGGTGAGGCCGAGACCCGGTACCCACACTTAGAAAAAATAGTGATTTCCCTAATAAACGCCTCTAGGAAATTAAAACCATATTTTCAATGTCACATGATATGTGTGGTAAGTACTTATCCTCTTCACAATGTTTTGCATAAGCCCGAACTCTCGGGCTGATTGGACAAATGGGCTGTCGAGATCAGTGGATATGATATCGAATATCAACCCCGAACGACCATCAAGTCTTAAATCTTAGCAGACTTTGTTGCCGACTTTACGCCATCCCTCGTACTCGAGGGCGAGAAGGAACTATTATTAAAATTGGGTACATCATCGGGGGTGTGGACCCTCTTAACGGACGGTGCTTCGAACGTAAAAGGGTCCGGGTTAGGCATCATTTTGAAGCCGCCCATAGGTAATATAAATTAGATAATCTATCATAACTTCCAAGTTAACTAACAATGAGGTCGAGTATGAGGTCATGATTGTAGGTCTCGAGTTATCTAAGAGCTTGGGAGTCGAGGTCATCAAGGCTAAATGTGACTCCCTACTTGTGGTAAACCAAGTCAACAGAACCTTCGAGGTTCGAGAAGATCGAATGCAGAGGTACTTGGACAAACTACAAGTGACTCTACTTTGGTTTAAGGAATGGACCCTACAACATGTGCCTCGAGAACAAAACAACGAGGTTGATGCCCTTGCAAATTTGGGGTTATCAGTCGAAGACAACGAGATTAGCTTGGGCACTGTCATACAACTTTCAAAGTCTGTAATCGAAGAAGGCCATGCTGAAATAAACTCCACAAGTCTGACCTTGGATTGGAGGAATAAATATATCGAGTACCTAAAGTACGTCAAGCTTCCATCGAATCCTAATGAATCGAGGACTCTACGTACGAAGGCCGCACGATTCACATTTGCCGAAGATGGAACACTATATAGAAGGATGTTTGATGGACTGTCGGCAATATGTTTGGGTCCTGTAGACACCGACTACGTCCTACGGGAAATTCACAAGGGCACTTGCCGGAATCATTGGGGTGCCAAATAATTGGTTCACAAAGTCATCAGAGCAGGATACTATTGGGCCAATATGTAAAAGGATACTAAATAATTCGTTCGAAAATGCGACAAGTGTCAAAGATATGCGCCGATGATCCACCAGCCCGGAGAGAAACTCTATTCAGTCCTATCCCATGTCCATTCACGAAATAGGGAATGGACATCGCCGTCCCACTACCATCGGCCCCGGGTAAAGCTAAATTTATTTTATTTATGACTGACTATTTATCTAAGTGGGTTGAAGCACAAGCTTTTGAGAAAATCATAGAGAAACAAGTCATAGACTTCATCCGGGACCACATTATATGCCGATTAGGGATGCCTGCCGAGATCGTATGCGACAATGGAAAGCAATTCGTCGGCAACAAAGTGAAAAAGTTTCTCGAAGATCACAAAATAAAAAGGATCCTGTCAAAGCCATATTATCCTAGTGGGAACGGACATGCCGAATAAACAAACAAGACCATCATTCAAAATCTAAAGAAAATATTGAACGACGCTAAGGGAAAATGGAGAGATATATTGCCCAAAGTCCTTTGGGCGTATCGTACAACGTCAAAATCCAGTACGGGGGCAACATCGTTCTCTTTAGTATATGGCGTCGAAGCTCTGATCCCGGTCGAAGTCGGGGAACCTAGCGTCAGGTTTCGATATGCAACGGAAAATTCAAATCACGAGGCTATGAATACAAGCCTCAAATTGCTAGATGAAAAATGGGAAGCTGCCCTCGTTCGAACGGTCGCACAAAAGCAGCAGATCGAAAGATACTACAACGGAAGAGCCAATCTTCGACACATTAAAATCGAGGACTTAGTTCTGAGAAAAGTCACCCTCAATACTCGAGACCCAAACGAAGGAAAACTTGTCCCAAATTGGGAGGGACCTTACCGGGTCCTCGATATCGTCGGAAAAGGATCCTACTAGCTTGGCACGACAAATGGAGAGCAATTGCCGAACAATTGGAACATATCACTTCTCAAATGACATTACTGCTAAGGTACAGGTTTCTCTATTTTCATTTATATTTTATACTAACCAGCTGCAGGTGTTCGATCGAAGACATCGAAGTTTTCTCCAAACACGAAGTCCTTAGGTCTGAAAGCACGCGTTCCACTCTTTTTCCCTTAGACCATTTTAAAAAAATCCCAAATGGGTTTTTCCGGCGAGGTTTTTAACGAGGCAACCATTGTCTGTGCTAAATTAGAGATATTCAACACTATCCTAGGCTTCTTTATAATCAACCTTGAATACTGGGAGGTGATCACACCCAACTATGCCTTATAAAAAGGACAAAGCGGTCGTTGCAAATATAATCTGGTTTACAAGTCCGTAGTCGAATCCCACATAGAACTAAGGCTTAGCTACAGTTGTTCACTATCACCAATAATACAAGCTTGAACAATTCCTAACTTGTATTTAACTAACTAACTAACAAATTAAAATATTAAATTAACACTAAAGATAGTACGGGATGGAGAAAATATTAAGGAGGTCTAGAGTTATGATTTTCCCAATTGTCAGAATCCTTCCCGCTACGTCTTCTATAATTCCGCCTAAGTATTATCTACCGATCATGAGCTCTGCGTGTTGTAATTCTCTCCCGAGTAACTACCACAATTTACTAGACATATTCTCCCAAATTACGCTAGCTGACATTAAGTACGGCTCACTTAGATCGTACCCAAGGTTTCGCTATAATCCCACCTTTAAACCCTTCGTTATTGATCCCTCATATACGTCGGGAGTGATGTTATTCAACAACGACCTAAATATGCACTCTCTCCTGAGTAATAAATACGAAATAGGCACAACTAATTGAGGTCCCTTCAATCAACCACAATATAAACGTAGTTGAACAAGTAGAGAAATCCAACAATTCAATTATATAAAAACATAACAAGAGTTTATCCTACAAAAGGGTCCATAAAAACTCTAGATAAAAAATTATCTATTCATAATAGTATGTAAAACTACAATACTAAAAGTCATAACCAACAATGAAAAATAGGAAGAGGAAGGAAAAACTCGTAGAAGAATTCCCCCCTTGCTCCTATTGTGTCTCTGCCTCCTTAGGTCGAATCTGTGTCAAAAATTGGTTCAGTCTCAAAATACCATTTTTCCATGTATATATACCAAGTAGGGTCGGGCCCAAACAATTATACCTTCTCCTACACGAAAAAGGACAATTTTTCAGGTCTGGACGCTCGCGGTCGCGGTCCGGGCGTGGTATTTGGAAAGTCTACTGTTTCGCGCATTTTTCATCATGTTCCATTTGGAAATTAGAAACACATAAAATATTAAAGTTGTATCTATTTGATTTAGCTTTCCAACCATATATTATATAGCCCAAATGGAGTTCGGAGCAAAGAGTTACGTCTATCTTACTAGACAGTGCGCAATATATCTACTCGAGTCTTCGTTTGTTCTTAACTATCAAATTTGACCTCTGAACACGATCCCGGCTTAATTCCTTGGGATTTTACTCAGAATTCAAAGCTTCAAATCATTTGAATTCATTTCATAACATCTACATAGCTCAGAATCACTCTTACAAGGCATAAAACATACAATTAGTGCAAAATACTAGCGTTTAAAGCTCAAACTCAATTAAAGTGCAGTAAATTAGAGTGTAATAAGCGACTAAAATACACAATTATAGCCTATAATCAGGGGGAATCACCCTCGGATGATTACAAGGAAAATACTTCGTGTCAACAGGGTCTCGATAGGTAAATTTTGTAAAGGGTCAAACGGTCGAATGAACCGTGCCCTAATGGCACAACATGTACGCACGCATAATCTATTGAAATAAGTATCTTTCCTTACCATATGTCCCATGCCTTAGAGAAATTTATACTCTATGATTTCATACTTATGATCTATTGTGGAAACTGGCCTAACGGCCGATCACAACTGAAGTTCAAACAACTTACCCCATACTCGGGGACTGCCGCCCAAAAAATCGACATGATTGAATTACTAAACCTCGAGATCGTAAGAACTTAAAAAGGGAATACTCGATTTCATAAGCCACGGCCACCCTACTCGGGGAATGACACTTCAAACAAGTTCAAAGTGTAAAAGGGAAACAAGCCTAAGGGGAAAATCCCAAACTAAGGCTATGCCCAAATTAACACGGTTCGGAGACGTCCAAATTCCGTAATAAAAACAATCCTTTGAATACTTTTATAAACCGGTTAAAAAGGCTACCCTCGGCAAAATGACAAAAGGGTTTCGACAACGTCAACCCTCGAAAAACCCTAAGGAGTATCAAATTGTTCAAACTCTCGAACAATTTTGTGCTAAGGTACAACAAAACAAAGGGTTTCGATAACAATAACCCCTGAAAAACCTGATGGGTACAGATTTATCTCGTGCTAAGGCATGACAATTTTTTATGATTTAACTCTTTTAAGATGAAAAAGGGAAAAAACCCATTCTTTTGAGGCCATATTGGCCTAATTCACGAGCCTAAGGGCCATTTTATTTTTTTTGAGTTCGAGAAATTGCCCTTACTCAACTAAAACCTAAGGGTCACTCTACTTCGAATTCGAGCAAGTACTCAATCGATTATAAAAACTACATTGGTCTGACTTCGGTCTAAATGCCTAAGTCTCAAACTTGTGAGCAAAATCTTCCTAAGGCATGAAGGCATGAATGAAATAGAATTTTCATGAGGCAGGAAATAGAATAAAGACAAGCTAAAGAGAAAAAATATGTTTTATAAATACGAAGATATTTACAAAGGACCAATCAGGGTCCTACACAAAAGTTCAAAAAAGAATACTAAGGTTCCTAACTATTCTCGGGGGCAGCTTCTCCATCGGGGTCCTCTCCATTATCGGACCCGCTCTTGCTGCCATAATCATCAACGTCATCATTGGAAGAGGCCAGCGCTCTAGCATCGACTTCATGCTCTTTAGCCTTTATTATCTCGTCGGTAAGATCGAAACCTCGAGCATGGATCTCCTCGAGGATTTCCTTCCAAGATTGGCATTTGGCGAGTTCAACAATCCAGTGTGCTCGAGTTTGAGCGGTCTCGGCAGCCTCTCTCGCTTGGACTTGAGCGGCTTTAGCATCAGACCGGTAGACGACCACGACCGCCTCTGCCTTGGCCTTTGCCTTTTCGGCCTCAGATTTGGCCTTTGCAAATTCGGAAGCCAACCGAGCCTCTAGCTCCTCTATTTTCTTTGCCTGAGCTGAGCTTTTATCCTCCATGCTTCAAAGCTGACTTTCGACCGATGACAACTGGGCTCGAGCAACTTTTTTTTCTGCAGCAGAGCGGTCCATGCTTTTTTCCCACCCCAAGGTCTCTGCCCTCGTTGTATCATCCTCCTCCCGGAATTGCACGATCCTCTCGACCTTCTGCTGCAGCTGTGAGATTGAAGTGTTAGCCACAATTCCCGAATCAAGCCCATAAGCTTTCAAGATTGTCATTACCTGCTCGATCAGCTCGGTCTGATCTTGGTGAGCCTTGGACAACTCGTTGAGCCTCATTAAAGAGACTCGATGAGTCACTCGATCCGGTAGCACATTCGACCCTGCTAAAGTAATCGCGGAAGGGGTCCTCCTCTCCCCCCCTCCATGAACTCCTTCTATATCGGGGGTCCTCATAGCCTGGGCCTCCCTAATTGCCTCATCGTAAAATGCAGAGAGAGTAGGTGAGTCTCTGATTACTATTGCCCCTAATGAGTCACTTGGGGCGTTCTCTTCAGTTCGAAGGGATTCAGGGTCGGTACCTTCAGACACACCCACCGTTTGCTCATTTCGGTGGGGGGAATCTTCGATCTTCGACGACTTGGGGACTTTTCCCGAGTACTTCTCCAGACCTCCTCAGCTCGAGGGGGGATCTCATAAACCACCACCGATTCAGCGGCCTTTGGGGCCTCGATGGTCTTCTTCACTCGGGCCACCAGTACGGAGCCGTCTTCTTCTTCTTTATCCTCTTCTTCTTACTCCCTTAGCCGTTGAATCACCTTTGTAGGCAAGGCAACAATATCTTTCTTCAGCTTACGAACCAGATTTTTCTTAGGCTTTGGATCCTCAGGGGTTAAGGTCCTTTTCTTCTTTTTATCCTTCGCTGGTTTCGGAATCGGGGTCGAAGCCTCCTTCTCACCAGACGAGGGCCTCATGACTGCATCTTTGCCCAGGCCTGTACACTAATAAATTGAATAAGTACAAGAAGAGCATCTTAATCAAATCATCAAATATAAAAAATGGGGGCTTACCATGATTCTTGGCCTCCCATCGACCCTTTGACAAATCGCGCCATGAGCGCTCGACGTACGTAGAGGCTTAGGCAGATTCCAAAACCAACTCTCAAGGTCAAGAATCGCACGGGGCATCCAAGTGACCTCTACATCACGAAAAAATACATCAACGAGAAAAAGCAAAGGAACAAAATAATACATGAAAGCTAACAGTGAAACGGTACTTACGACTCATGTTCCTTTTCTCAAGAAATGGCATATTCTCTGCCGGGATTAGGTCGGAAGTCTTCACTCGAACAAAATGGCCCATCTAGCCTCGATCCTTGTCCTCATCTATGCTCGAGAACAACACCTTGGTAGCCCGGCGCTGAAGTTTTATTTACCTTTCTCGATAGAGACGGGGGCTGTACTACCTGATGAGGTGGTCGAGGGTGAAAGACATCCCCTCAACTTTGCTCGCGAAGAATCAGAGCAGAACAATAATTCATCAAAAGGAATGATGGATTTGGCCTAGGGTTATTTGATGTTGACGGCAAAAATCGACGATGACGGGGTCGGGGGGACCCAGCGTGAAAGGGTAAGTGTAAACACTTAGAAACCCTTCCACATGGGTAGTGATGTCTTCTTCGGGGGCTAGGATCACCACCTCTTTTCCCTCCCAGTTGCAGTATTTCTTTCCCTGCTTAAGGTGGCTCTCAGTTATCGAGCATATGTACCTTGACATTGGCTCGCATCGACTAGGGACCGAGGAAGTTTTCTCGATCTTAAAACCGAAATTAAGGACACACCCTACGAGAACACACTCCTCAAGGCACGGCTCCACCGGTGTTTTGTCACCGGTCGGCCGCGATGAAGAAGCATTTTCCTTTTGGGGAACTGTTTTGGATGTTTTTGCCATTCTTGTTTGAGTTTGAAGAAGAAAGAAGATGATAGAATTTGATGTTTAAGAAGAGGTTAACAACAAAACCTGAAAATTTTACAGAAGGGAAGAACTTAGGAGATGTAAAAGCTTGGGATATTAGAGGAAAGTGAAAGTAAAGTTTGAGTCAATGGGAACATGGCCTATTTATGGGATTCACGGCGACGGTTCAAAGGCACTAGTGTCTGACTACCAGCTGAATCTCATTAATGACTTGGGAAACTATATCGACGGGACGTTTTGGTCACTTCCGACGCTTACGTCACGAGGATGACGTCATGATAGGTCAAGGTAAAAAATCGAAGGCTCAATTCGTTTCTTGTCATTACAATCCAAAAAATAAGGGGACTATTTATATACAGTTAAAACTGGGCCCACCCGATTTTACTATTTGACCAAGACCAGGGGGTTGCATCGGAGGTCGGCCTCGTAACGGAGTAGACTAAATCACGAGGAGAAGGTACCGAGTTCAGAATCAAGGTACCTGTCGAGATCGAGGCTAGTAACAATCGAAGCCAAATGAGACAAACATCGAGAAAGATTGAATATAGCACAATAACAGAAAGGCGAGATATCCGTGACTGGTCGAGGATTACGTCTTGAATCTCGGAACGGATCAAATCAGGAGCGGTTAATGAGGTAATTATGAGATTTCGTTTTGTAATTAGAGTTATACCATAAGTGGAATTCCTCTACTATATAAAGGGGGTTCTAATAATTTGTAGGACACATTCAGATATCAAAGCAATATAATTCTCTTTCTCGTTTACATCCTTGTTCATCATCTTGTTAGATTATTAAATTATTCTTGCACTAATCAGTTCGAGGGTACTCTAACTCGAGGACTGAGTTCAATTCAAACACTAGTTTGCTTTATTTTATCGTTCATTTCTATTATTGATCTTCATATTTGTCAATTGGTATTGCGTGAAATCACGTGTCCTTAAAACCCCGTTATAAATTTAGTTGTTATCCAATTTTAAGGGTAAGCAACTGCATCACTTAGTTACAAAAGTTTTTATTCCGTCATAGGTCTTTACCACACCTAAGTTTGAAAAATAAGAATTTTTTTTGTAAAATTGAAGATATAGCCACAAAATTTGTGCGGAGTGCGGAGTACCATGTTGATGTTGAAGTCATGAAACCAATACAAGAAATTGAGAGGCCAATTGACTAAAGAGTGGCCACTCAGATAGGAGGTCATAAAATAAAATCTCTCAAATATAGCCAAAAATATTCTCGTAGAAAAAAATCAAACAGTCGACTGAATTATCTATCGAGGAAAAAGCCACGTACCCTATTCCTAAACCACATCCACTCCCTCTAAATTACCCCTCTTTGTTCTTCCCATCTTCCCTCCACTCCAATATCTTTCCTCTTTCAGCTTGTCAGGTACTTTCTCTTCCTTCTGTTACTCTGTTTCCTTACTCAGCTCTTAACTTTAAATCTCTATTGTTTTCTGATCGAAATCTGTTTGTTATAATGCCTCAGTGAGTTTACTGCTTCTTCACTTGTAGTTTTGTATATAAAAACACACACACACAAATTCCTCAAGTTATGAAGATAGTGTCTTGATGTTATGGTCTACTTATTCACAATAGAAATGGAGCTATGGATATTTCAAAAGCCTTAGTTTTTGATATGTGGAAAAGTTTAACTTTGGGATCTTATTTGTTATTATTAACGGAACACACATAACTGGCTATGTTAAGGGGAGGATTTGAATTTTCTTGAGCTAACAAAGCTCAATTTTTACTTGATACCCAGGTGCCAAGCTAAAAATTTTATAGAAAAATTCTTGAGATTGGCAATAATCAAAGGCTTGAAATGAGTAAATTTTACCATCATATGAATTTCCTTCATTCTCTTTCAAATTGGCAAAATTGAAATTCCAATTAGCATTCAGATTCATATGTCTCTTTTTAACAACCTATGAAAATGTTAAGATTTGAGGATTCTCTTGATTAAAGTATCCATTATAATGTTCCATTATTTATGGGGTTTCTGTTTGTTTTGTAACTTAAACTTAACAGAGATCCATGTTTGAAGATAACGTCTTAAAGTACTTAGATATAATTACACTCTATTTACATGGTAAACCAATACAGTACTGGTGTGTGCAAATATCCAGGGGCGGATGTAGAGTATGGCTGCCAGGTTTGTCTGAACCCACTGCTTTTGCCGCGGAACATAAATTTAAATGTAAAAATTCATTAAAATTGCAACAAATGGTAGGTCTGAACCCATAGCTTTACAAATACAATGGGTTCAATGCTAAAAACCTTAAAAGTTGAACCCACAAAATCTGAATCTCGGATCCACCTCTGCAAATATCCGATATGGATCTGTTAGTTTCTTGCTAATTTTTAGAGTATTTTAAAGAATACGCTTGAATTACCCATATCCATGTCACATCAGGTTGATACGTGTTAAAGTAAATGAAAGATCTTTGTCATATAGGTTAAACTTCAAAATCAGATGCTAAGCATTTGCATGCAGTAAATACACCTAAAATTTTGCTGCATAATTGTAACTGGCAATGTTCATGCCACTCAGAAAGGGAAATAGGAGTTATCAATTGCTAGATGAAATTGATATACTTAAAGATGGGTTGCAGAATTATCATCATTGAGATCAGTGGTATTTATCTTAAGCTATGTTGCGCGGACTCTCCAAAATGTAGCCGCACCCGTGTCGGATCCTTAAAAAACGCACTACTTTTGGAAAATCCGACACGTATCCGGACACATTTTCGGAGAGTCCGAGCAACATAGATCTTAAGTATGTATTAACTTGAGATATAAAATAGAGAAGGGAAAAAGTTGCTTGCCCAATGAATTCCCAATAATTTTAGAAGTTATTTAAATGGGCATGATTACCAGTCCTATTCCTGATCGACTTATTTCCTTGTAACTTGCGGAGTTGCAGTTATCAACTTTGTTGTTTCTTGTCTGCAGATTTATCAGTAGAAGTGAACTCTGCAGGTTATTGTTTCTTGTGAGTGGATCAATATGGCTACTTCATCAGTATGCATAGCAGGAAATAGTTTGTCTACTCATAGAAGGCAGAAAGTTTTCAGGAAGGAGATTTATGGCAGGAAAATTTTATTCTCCTCAAATCTTCCATCGTCTAGTAAAACATCGAGAATAACTGTAAAAGCATCCCTTCAGCAAAGGCCAGATGAAGGAAGAAGAGGCTTTCTCAAATTATTGCTTGGAAATGTTGGGTTTGGAGTACCTGCTTTGTTAGGTGATGGAAAAGCCTACGCTGATGAGCAAGGTGTTTCTAACTCAAGGATGTCTTATTCTAGATTTTTGGAGTATTTGGACAAGGATAGGGTGCAAAAAGTAGATTTGTTTGAAAACGGAACCATAGCTATTGTTGAGGCTGTATCTCCAGAATTAGGAAACCGGGTTCAGAGGGTTCGGGTACAACTACCTGGGCTCAGCCAGGAACTCCTTCAGAAGTTGCGGGAAAAGAACATTGACTTTGCTGCTCACAATGCCCAAGAGGACTCTGGTTCTTTCCTATTCAACTTGATTGGGAATCTGGCATTCCCGCTTATTTTGATTGGTGGTCTTTTCCTGCTATCAAGGCGGTCTCCCGGAGGAATGGGAGGTCCTGGTGGGCCTGGTAACCCATTAGCATTTGGTCAATCAAAGGCTAAATTCCAAATGGAGCCAAACACTGGTGTAACATTTGATGATGTTGCTGGGGTAGATGAAGCAAAACAAGATTTTATGGAGGTCGTAGAATTTTTGAAGAAGCCCGAGAGGTTTACTGCAGTGGGGGCTCGTATTCCAAAAGGTGTTCTTCTTGTTGGTCCTCCTGGTACTGGGAAGACCCTGCTAGCAAAGGCAATTGCTGGTGAAGCGGGTGTTCCATTTTTCTCAATTTCAGGTTCAGAATTTGTTGAGATGTTTGTTGGTGTTGGAGCCTCTCGAGTGCGTGATCTTTTCAAGAAGGCCAAGGAAAATGCTCCTTGCATTGTATTTGTTGATGAAATTGATGCTGTTGGGCGGCAAAGAGGGACTGGAATTGGAGGAGGGAATGATGAAAGGGAACAGACCCTGAACCAACTTTTGACAGAAATGGACGGTTTTGAAGGAAATACTGGTATAATAGTTGTTGCGGCAACCAATCGTGCAGATATTCTTGACTCTGCTTTGCTTAGACCAGGGCGATTTGATAGACAAGTAAGAATCTGTCCTTGCTTCAGTTTTTGAACTGTGTTTTTTGCGAGAAACTATTTTTTGATTTCTTGTGCAGGTAAGTGTGGATGTTCCAGATATCAAGGGAAGAACAGAGATCTTAAAGGTTCACGCCGGCAACAAGAAGTTTGATTCCGATGTTTCTCTTGAAGTTATAGCCATGAGGACTCCCGGTTTTAGTGGTGCAGATCTTGCTAACCTCTTAAATGAAGCAGCCATTCTTGCCGGTCGACGTGGTAAGACAGCAATTGCGTCCAAAGAGATTGATGATTCAATTGATAGGATAGTGGCTGGAATGGAAGGAACAGTCATGACTGATGGCAAGAGCAAGAGTCTGGTGGCTTACCACGAAGTTGGACATGCCATCTGTGGGTGAGTTGCTACACTATTAGCTAGTTACTCTTGGCTCCTGATTTACATCTGTTGTATAAGCATTATTGTAAGAGAATATTATGAGCTATTTATTATTGTGCTGGCATTTCAATTCCCTCTAACAGCATTCTATGTTCCTTTCAATGCAGAACTCTCACTCCAGGGCATGATGCTGTTCAAAAGGTCACACTAATCCCACGTGGTCAGGCAAAAGGTTTGACCTGGTTCATTCCTGCAGATGATCCAACCTTAATATCCAAGCAGCAACTCTTTGCTAGAATTGTCGGAGGACTTGGGGGAAGAGCTGCAGAGGAAGTTATCTTTGGTGAACCTGAGGTGACCACTGGTGCTGCAGGCGATTTGCAGCAGATCACCAGTTTGGCAAAACAGGTATACATACCTTCAGTGCCTTTCCTTTGTGTTTAAGGATTCTGGAATGGAGTATATGTTGAGGTAATCTATAGATACTAGAAATTTTATAGATTGATTGATTTAAATTAAATGAACTTTAATCTCTTGTCCACCATTTGACTTGACAGAGGGTTTAAAAAAAAGAAACAAAGATTTTTGGAACTTGTGGTCTTGAACATGACATGAGATTTTTGTGGCTATCAAAGCATTCATAGGGTAAAGTGAGAAATCTAAAGTTAACTTGTTTCCAAACATAGAAACGTCACGTTCTTTTTAGATGCTAACATAAAAATAGTGTCACATAACATGGAATGGAGGGAGTAGTTTTCATCTTAAACTTATCATTCTGAAAATTTCTTTCTAGATGAGTTAGTTCTATAAAATGACAAACTTTCCCTGCAGATGGTTGTCACTTTTGGGATGTCTGAACTTGGCCCATGGTCACTCATGGATTCTTCAGCCCAAAGTGGTGATGTAATCATGAGAATGATGGCTAGGAATTCTATGTCAGAAAAGCTAGCTGAAGACATTGATGGTGCTGTGAAGAGGCTTTCAGACAGCGCATATGAGATTGCATTGACCCATATCCGCAACAACCGTGAAGCAATTGATAAGATTGTGGAAGTCCTCCTTGAAAAGGAGACGATGACCGGAGATGAATTCCGTGCTATTCTCTCAGAATTTGTTGAAATTCCTGCTGAAAACCGAGTTGCTCCTGTTGTACCTACCCCAGCAACTGTATAATAACATGAACATATGCTTCAATTTGTACAATATACTCATCCACCTGATTGATTCAGGGTATATACAATAGTTTGAGATAGGTTATCAGCAAAGTTAAAATATTTTATGCATGTGTGTTGTAAGCAGTTTTTGCATTTGAAATAGAACTAGTAGTTTCTTGATTGTAAATTTGTAATGCTTTTCTCCAAGATGTGGGATGAGTTGTTTCATTTCCCGTGCTTTAAGCATTTTTCAGGTCCCAAACTCCTCTGTCACAATCCACTCACATAACAATATGACAATACATACAAGATTTTGTCCATGGATTCTCTCAGCATAATGTGGTTGTTTGTTTCTGTGAAACTATGTTCCCAAGATCACTTACTTCAGGTTTGTGTAATTTACTACTTTCAACGTTCTCATTTTACCCTTGATGATACTTTTATTAGATGATGTGACATATTTAACAGCCTGTTGGGATGATTTTTCTCATTGTTTCACAATATATGATATTGTATTATATTATATTAACCAACAAGGTACAAGATTATACTGGGTTGTTGTTGTTGTTTATTATATTATATTATATTATTACGTGAAAACAACGTGTGGGTGGATTGTATCCTTTGATGTGGTAACATTTTCATTATTTTTTTTGAAATGGTAACAGATTTCATTGATATATAATTCTCAGCGCCAAGATAGTGCTGAGAGAAAAGGTCCCTAGTTACAAGACTTCTAAAATAAAAAAGGAGAAGGATGAACAAAAACAAGCAGAGAAATACAAGTCTTGTGACATTTACAAGGACCCGATGAGATCAACTAGGGAATCTACATCTTGTACTAAAGCTTCTTTACACCAAAAGTGAAACAATGATATACAGTTCATTTTAATCTTCTGTACAGGATTTGCCGAGTCTTCAAAACATCTGAGTTCCTTTCCAGCCAGATAGTCCCCCATATGCATGCTGGAATGAGACTCCACCACTTCTTCTGGCTGGTTCCTGCAGCTAAATAGTCCCAGCTAGACAGCAAGTCCATAGTCTCTCTAGGCATCACCTAACTTAAGCTTTTCATACTTATGAAATGTTGCCACAATCTATTGGTCACCTGACAATGGAGAAATAGATGATTGTTTGTTTCGATGGCCCTTACGCACAGAAAACATTTGGAACACAGAGGCATTCCTCTCTTCATTAAGCTCTCATGTGTCAGAACAGCCTGTTTGACCACTAGCCAGCAAAACACATTAACTTTAAAAGGGACCTTCAACTTCCAGATATGCTTCCATATCCAAGCCTCTTGTTGCTGCGAACTTCTATTTAAAACCTCATATGCAGATTTCAAAGTGAAAACTCCTTTGCTATTGTTTTTCCATAACAGTTTGTCCACTTGCTCAGTTGCTCCTTTGAAGTTTTCCAGAAGTTTCAGAAGCTCAATTACTCTGATCACCTCCCAGTCTTTCAGTAATCTTCTGAAGCTTAAATTCCAGCATTGCTGACTCCAGGTATCAGCAATAGAAGCATCTGTCTGCTGCGCTAAAGAGTATAGATCGGGGAACTGTCTTTTAGTGGAGTATTCCTTATCCACTCATCCTTCCATAAGAGAGTTTTTGCATCATTGCCCACTTTATGCCACGCTCACACCATAAACCTGATTATGGACCGTGATGACGCCTAACACCACACTTGCTAGGCAAGCCAATGTTAGAAGTCACTTAGTTAATTTCCTTAATTAATTACTAAAGCAGGATTAAATAAATTTAATATGGACTTAATTAAAATGATTCCCAACAACAATAAAATAAAATAATAATAGAGACCAATTAAATGAAACGAATCACGAACTAATTATATAATTAACTCTAAGACTACCCCAGGGTCTGGTGTCACAATCCACGAACTACTAAAGAATACTACAAATAATGGCTGAAAGAAATAATGTAATTGTTCTGAATAATATAAAACAGTGTATATAGAAATAGGAGAAGACTCTTGGAATCTGTGAACGCCGACAGATGTACCTCGTGTCTCCAAATGAATCAGGTGGTCGTCCTGGAATCCTCTACTGCTGACTAGTACCTGGATCTGTGTCAAAGAGCACAGAGTGTAGTATCAGTACAACCGACCCCATGTACTGAGTAAGTGCCGAGCCTAACCTCGGCGAAGTAGTGACGAGGCTAAGTCGGGGCTTCAACAATATAATCGATAACAACAATAAATAATAAAGTCCGAATGGAATCTAAACAAATAGATAAATAAGTGCTGCAACAAAATAAAATAACTCAGCTATAACAAATTCTCAAATAACTCTTCAAAGTTCCAAACTTTAACTTCGAATCAAAATAGTACTGAAATATTTAAAGAGTAGTAAAATAGACATTTTAACTTTTCAAAACTTTTATTTTCTTGTTTTTTTTTAAAAATCAGTAAAATATAAATGTCCTCCCTTATCGCTCCTTGTTGCGGCGTGTAACACGCTCCCACCTGTCCTCCCTTATTGCTCCTCCCTAAAATATCACCCTTATTACTCATGTTGCTGCGGTGCAACCCAATCCCACCTGTCCACCCTTATCACTCCTTGTTGCGGCGTGCAACCCGCTCCCACCAGACATATCATATCAATTTATTTATAAGTTTCACAATTCATGCTAAGCCTTTCACAATATTTTTGTCTCCACAATTACAAATAATAAACTACATTTTTCTCATAACTTCATCAATATCCTCTCAACCATGAAACCAACAAGAATATCAAATATAAATATTTATTTCGTAAAAACAATGCCAAACCTCTCAACCATTTTTATATCACAAGGAAACCAGCTCAAACAACCAATATTCTTTCTAAATAGTCATAACAATATCTAACAACAAAATCAACAAGGCCAAATAGTCATAGAAACAATAATGAACATATAACAATTAAGACGATAATCAAATAAGTGGGGAACAGGAAAGAGGATCATGTTTAACAACCAATTTGGGTGGTGCATAGATACTCGTCACCACACCTGTACACCACGCCCATGCATTTCACATAACAAACAAGTGGGGAGTCCTATTCCCTCAAGCCAAAGTTAGACCAAACACTTACCTCAATTCCGCAGGCCACTCACTGCTCAATTATTGCTTTTCCTTTTGAATTCACTTCTAACTTGCTCGAATCTAATCAAAATTAACTTAATACCATTAACTAAAGCTAAAGGAACTAACTTTATTGAAAAATATAATTTTTCCTAAGTTTTCTAAAAAAAAGTAAAAACCCGACTCCGGGCCTGCTTGGTCTAAACTCGGGGTTCGGACCAAATTACGTTTATCCATTCACCCACGAACCCAAATATGCTATTAGTTTTGAAATCCGGCCTTAATTTGATATAAAAATTCAATTTTTATAAAACTCCCTAATTCTACCCAAACCCTCAATTTTTACCATGAAAATTCTTTGTTTTTGCTTTAAAAGTGATGCACAATAGTAAGAAATTGAAAGAACAAGATTTAGAATTGATTACCTATGAATTAGGGATGAAGATTGTTGAAGAAAACTCGTTTGTAGGGCTGGAACCTCGAAAATTTAGAGAAGAAAGGGTTCTGCCCGATTCTTAAAGGTATTTATAATAGCTGGGCGGAAGACTTGTGCGATCGCAATGTCTGGGTCGCGATCGCATATTGTATGGGAGATGGTGAACCGCAATCGCGAGAGGGAGGGTGCGATCTCATAGAGCACTGACCTCCCCCTCCCCCTCCCCCTCCCTCAGGCCCGTTTAACCCTTCGCGATCGCAGAGCTGGGGGGTGCGATCACATAGCTTAGCCGGGGTGAGCATTGCGTTCGCGTCCCTGGTGCTGCGTTCGCATAGCACAATCTGGGGACCCCTTTGAGCCTACACTATGCAATCGCAATCATACTTATGCGATCGCATAGAACAAAAATCTGGGCACCAGCAAACCAGAAAAACCAGCAACTTCTCTAAGTGAAAAACACCGTGTGGCCCATCCGAAACTCACCCGAGCCCTCGGTGCTCTAAACAATTCATGCACGCAAGTCTAAAAATACGGACTTGCTCGTGCGATAAAATCATGCAAATAACATGTAAATATATGAATTAAACTTCAAAACTCATCGTTTTCAACAAAACTCTTAAAGTTCATAATTTCTCAACCGGATGTCCGAAGCACATCAAATGAACTTCGTTTTTCACAAAATTTCACAGTTAGCCTTTAAATATCATAACAAAGCTGTACCGGGCTCCGGAACCAAAATACGGGCCCGATACCAGTGATTTTTTTTGCATTATTTCTTTTCTTTAATTCATAAATATTTCAGCAAAACAATTTCTTTCAAAAATTGATTTCTAAGGCTTAGGACCTCAGAATTCATTTCCGGGCACACGTCCGAGTCCCATATTTTACTACGGACCTTCCGGGATCGTCGGAACACGGATCCGGGTTCGTTTACTCAAAGTGTTGATCAAAATCAACTTTTATCAAATTTAAATTCTAAAAGTCACTATTTCTCATATTTTCACATAAAAGCTTTCCGATTTTACGTCCGGACTGCGCATGCAAATCGAGATATTTAATTTTAGTCTTTTTATGGCTATTAAGCATGGAACGAAGTCTAATTTTATAAAATGACCTCTTGGGTCATCACAAAGTATCGTCCCCTTCCCTTTCCCCCCTCGTTTTGGACAAAAACAAAAAACCTCCATTTTAAAAAAAACGAAAAACGTCTTCCCCCCCTCACCCCACCAATAACTTGATAAAAAATTCGAGTGGATCCCACCCGTCCCACAAAAACTAATCAAAGTTGGCCTCACATCCTAGCAAAACCTTCTATTGTTGTGGGTTGCTTGTTTCAGAGTCAAATTTTCAAATCTTCAACTTTCCGAAAAACATAAATTGAGGTATTCCGATTTAGTTTATGTCCAAACTCGTATAAATAATGCATATTAGTTGCTTTGAATGTGTTACACGTTTTTTTGTGTTTTTTTGCGATTAAATTGGTATGTTATTTTTATCCGGACCAAGATATTAATGTTTTAAAAAAATATGTAAAATTGTGAAATCGTTATTATTTGTTAATAAAATGTTAATAAATTACTATTATTGTTTTATATGTATTTTTGTGAATTTTTTGTTATTACAATCTATTTTTTGTGTTTTATCTGGTTTATTTTATTTATTTGCTTAAAGACTAGTAATATAGTGCCCTTTTAGGGTATTAAAATGTAGTGCCTTTTAGCGTAGTATAATGTAGTGCCTTTAGCGTAGTACAATATAATGCCTTTTAGCGTAGCATAATGTAGTGCCTTTTAGCGTAGTTTTCCTATAGTTTAATTACCTCTTATACTCAAAAATACTTCAAAATAACTGATAGATCAAACAAAATCTGTCCAATTATATACAACATATAATTGGCGCTACTGGGCCGCAAATATCGAGCCCGGAACACATATATGAATATTTAATAATTAAATATTATATAATTATAAAAATTAATTATTTAATTTACGAACAAACATATAAATTTATAAAACTAACATTTAAAATAATAAAACTAACACATAGAAGAATTCAGGATAAATTGGTGCTACTGGGCCCCAAATATTGAGCTCGGAACCCATATGTGAATATATAATTTACAAACTAACATATAAAATTATAATAAAACTAACACATAGAAGAATTCTTGATATCTTTGTGCTATTGTGCCTCAAATATCGAGCCTGGAACTCATATGTGAATACATAATTATATAAATTAATTATTTAGTTTACAAACTAACATATAGAAGAATTCAGAATATCTTGGTGCTACTGAGCCGCAAATATCGAGTTTGGAACCCATATGTGAATATTTAGTTATATAAATTAATTATTTACTTTACAAACAAACATATAAAATTATAATAAAACTAACACATACAAGAATTCAGTATATCTTGATGCTTTCGGGCTTCAAATATCGAGTCTGGAACCCATATGTGAATACATAATTATTATTTAATTATGTGAATACGTAATAATTATTTAATTATAAAACTAACATGTAATTAATGTTGTTTAATTTACGGTAGACGACATGGAGGTGCCACCTATGCATCCCGGACCTTCCAACGATGAGCTACTGTCTTTACAGGGCGATCATAGGTCCGCCCACATATGGGAGGGAGAGTTACTGGCCCATTGTCTCCACGTCAGGAGAGTGGACGACATGTGGGACTTTCTACTTGACTGAGTTCTTTATCCCCGTGTAGTCAGACTCCTGCAGGAGACAGGTTTCTACAGGATTTTGGAGATCGGGCAGCTGCAGCTCGATTGGTCTTTAGTCACGGCCCTGATAGAGCGGTGGCGACCGAAGACGCACACATTCCATCTGCCCATTGGCGAGCCCATGTCGCGCCCCCTTTTTCCTCTCGGAGATCGGGTTTATGACATTCTGACAACTCTTTTAAAGGAAGAGGGTTATTAAAAGAGAAGAGTCGTCACCTAACGATTTTTAAGGTGCATTAGGGCACCTAGAGTAATTAACTCATGACACTAGTTTGCATCACCAGAGATCGGGTAAGGGCTTGAAATTATCCCGAGGGGAAGGTATTAGGCACCCCTCAAGATCTACGAATGTGGTTCCCGGCCAAATAGTTTTCGTGAATTCGTACAATTAACAAATAACATGTAAAAGGGCTCAAGTAAGAGGGGATTTCAAACAAGTGTTCAAGTTATTGAATTTTTGGAAAGGAAAAGAACTAATATAACATTTAAAGGAGGGATATCCTAGGTTTAACATAATATGGATCACATCAATGCAATACCCGATAGACACTCCTCAAAGAGGGGCTACACGTGGTATTAGTGCACCGATCATCATATCCATATTCTACCCTTTCCCGCCCGTAAAGGTGATTAAAGCGCGTCTTTGGTCACAAGCTCTATTGCGTGCTATTACCCGTACCATCCTTTCAGTCCCGGAGGAGGCTAGGATTACTATCCTAAAAGGAAGTACTAGGCTGACCCCTAGGTTTAAAGGACAAGATTCTAAGCGACAAACAACGACAATTAAGACTGCAGATAAGGGGAAAACAAATAAGAGCATATACGAGGCCCAAGTATTCCTCCACAGATTATGCACATAATTAGCACGACTCAAGCACAAGTAAGGCCTTATTAACTTTAGAATCTTAGGTCATGATATCTAGGCGAGAATTCAATAGTGGGACAACTTTATTACTGAATTCAGAGAAGGAATTTTAGTAGTTTCTTAAACAAGAAAGACTGATTCAATAGAAATGAGTTTTGAAAACAAACAGTAGAAGACTTTTATCCAGTAAGATAGTTTGAAAAGAGTAGGGCATCCAGAACAAGCAACATCCTAATCTCAGGAACAACACATGTAGAACAAGAACTAAGATAAGTTCAACAACCACAAACAGGGTAATGAAGAATTGGGGACAAATATAGAGCATGTAAGTGTAAGCACACAGTAAGCAGAGTCATACATGGGTTCAGAGTCACAGAAATCCTAAGGAGATTCAAGGGTCTAAAGTACAGTAGGTATTTCAGAAGTGCACAGAACAAAGCAATCATAAAGTACATGTTATACTACCACACAGAATTTTAGACTAATAATCAGAGAAACATGATTGAATTAGAACCTAAAGGGGGATATAAACATGCTGAGTCTAAGGAAGGGAGCACATTTAGGGACATGCTAATAATCCATGAAACAGATAGATTAGTTGCAAGTTGAACAACAAAACCATAAGCAAAAACAAACTAAGAACAGGATGAATTGAAGTAATAAAACAATCATGTTGTTTTTTTGAGACTTGAATTGAAATCAGGACATACCAGTATAAGAGATAGTAAACACAGAATGAGCAAGAGAGATAGCACAATAGTTAGCCTTGGCTTGCAGCCGGCTAACAACTAGGCAGTAGCAAGTAGAACAAGAGAAATAAAGCAGAGATTTTAAGTGTAAGAGATAGTTTTGAACCACACTATTCCTGTCTTTCCGTATGTCCTAAAGAGAGCATATATATAATAGTTTTAAGGCTAGGTAAATAAGGTAGGAATCATGATAGCATAATAATTGAGGAACTCAGAATCAATCAATCAGAGAATTAAGGCAAGTACTCCCTTAGGTTAAGGAAATTAATTCAAACGGTAAGAATATATAAGGCAAGAAGAATCAGTACATGATTAATAAGGAATGAATAAATTTGTTCAGTAATTATAGAACTTAGAATCAGTTAAAATAAGAATCAACCCAAGTCTTCCCTTAATTAAAGGAGTCATTACAAACAGTAAAGAAGAGGTAGAAAATAAGGAAAGAATTCCCCAGCAGGAGTATGACAATCAAGGAAAGAATTCAAACATTGTAAGTACAGAATAAGTAATAAGGGCTAGGTACATAAAGTCCAATGAAGGAAATAACAATAAGAATCGATTAGTAGTGCAGTCAACCACATAATAAAGTAAGAGAATGATCTAAAGTTCTAAAAACAAGAAAAGTAGTCGAAAATCAGTAAAGAGTATCAACACAGGAAATCAGGGGTTCGAAATTAGTACTAATTAAGGGAAAGCCTCATGTATTTAAGGAAACATTCAGAATCAGTAGAGAATATTGTGTGAAAATCAGTATAGTACTACTCTCAATCATTCAAGGATTCAAGAATGTTAAAAATAGTACTGATTTAAGCGGGACCAACACACATTAGGCAAGAAGCAATAGAATCAAAAGTCCAATAGCATAGCAAAGTAAGAATCATATAGAATCAGGATTCAGGCCAGCACATAGTATTAATTAACAGGACATTATGAGCATGAGTGCAATAAACAGGTAATAGACAAAATCAGAATCATAAAGGATAATCGTGATATAGGCAAAAGTGAATAGTCAGAAAACCCTAATAAGTACGGTAGGGTAAAATCACAGGAAGAATTAGGGGTTACTCATGGGGAAACACATACAAATCGAAGGAAAAAATCAATAAAAGACATACTCAAGATTAGAATATAGTGTTAAAACTAAAGTTTTAACATAATAAATCGTGATTAAAAAGATATTTAACAAAAACGTTTAAGCATATGAGAAAACAAATCACAGGACAACACTTAAACTTTGAGGAAATCGTTTTTGAAGAAAAGGTTTTAGGAAACCCTAGTTGGAAGTGAAGAATCGCTTAGGAAAAAATAGAAAACCTTTAAAGAAACATCATAATAACTCGTAATAGACATATATCTATTGTATATCTAAAAGGATCGGAAGTTTCAAACATTAGGGTTTTACAAAAAACCTCAGAGAAGATGAGAAGAACCTCGAACAACACTGGCTCGAGCCTCAAGGGTCATAAACCTTACTCGAAATCAAGCTTCTGAGGCTTGAAGTAAACAGAAACACCATGGGTGTGAGTAGACAGGTCCTTTCCCTTTGAGGGCCTCAGGGGTGACATTACTGGCGTAAGAGAGCCATGAGAGCATGGGGTGATGAAGGTTTCAAGGTCTCCAGCGAGGGGTGGCCGGAGAAGATGAAGAGAGTCATCGAAAGCTGAAGAGACTTAGAGAGAGAGATCAGAGTAGAGATGTCACGACCCGAAATCCCACCTTCGGGCCATGACTACGTCTAACGTTGAACCCGCTAGACAAGCCAACATTTGAACTGAATAAAACTCATTAACAACTAAAACAAACTAGATAACTAAGGCATCAATGGTCAACAATATGAAGGTTAACAAATTACCAAAAATAATATAGCAACTTCGAAATAAAACCTATACAAATCCCAGAATTGGTGTCACATACTCACGAACTGCCTAAGAGATTACTAAAACAAAGGTCTGAAAATAAGTACATATGACTGTCTTTGAACTATAAGGTAAGACAGAGCTGAAAGTGAAGGGTAGAAGGTGACGCCAAGGCCCACGAACGCCTGCGGGTCTACCTCGATGTCTCATGTATGAACTGATGGAATGCTCCGACCATCAGTGACCACCGGGTCCGGCTGCGTAGTCTGCACAACATAAAGAAGTGCAGGTGTAGCATCAGTACAACCGACCCCATGTACTGAGTAAGTGCCGAGCCTAACCTCGGCGAAGTAGTGACGAGGCTAGGACCGACAAAAATATATGTACCTGTGCAATTCTATATAATAACAGGAAAATATCGACGGAAATAAGCAAGTAAGACAGATACAGGGAGAATATGCTGGGGGTAAAAGGGGCAACAAAATGCTAGCACAGTAGAACAGGGTAATAACTGAAGTGTAAAAAAGTAAAAGCCGGAATTTAACGTCTCAGGACAGATAATGAACAGAAAAAGGAACGACATGTCCCCTCGTGCATAATCTCGCAATCACTCGGCATGGAATGTCCCCTCGTGCATAAATTATAACATTCGGCATGAAATGTCCCCTCGTGCAATAAATAATCAACACGACATGTCCCCTCGTGTGATAAATAACAAACAGTCAGCACGCCATGTCCCCTCGTGCAATAAATAATAAACGATCAACACGTCATGTCCCCTCGTGTGATAAATAACAAACAGTCAGCACGCCATGTCCCCTCGTGCAATAAATAATAAACGATCAACACGTCATGTCCCCTCGTGTGATAAATAATAAACAATAAGCACGACATATCCCCTCGTGAAATAGATAATACACGATCAACACGACATGTCCCATCGTGTGATAAATATCAAAAAATCAGCACGACAATAATATAAAGGCAACAATATAATGTGAAAATCAACAATAAGAAGTCTCAAGTGTATGGAAATACTCAATAAAATTCTATCGTCCCGGCAAGGGACTCAGCTATAACCAACCTCGCATCCGAACTACAATTTCAATAGTAAAAGCCTCAACTGAAACAAATAACACAATAACTCCCAATGTCATAAAACAACATCAAGGTATCACTTCTAAATCACCAATTACTCATAGTACGGAGAATATTAAGAACAAGGTATGATTCATAACAATTGACTCACGGGCATACTTGACCGCAACATATAGGCACTCGTCACTTCGCCTATACGTTGGACATGAATTACACATAGCAAATAAGACTCTATACCTAATCCCTCAGGCTAAGGTTAGGCCAAACACTTCCCCCGGCTCCAAAGTGCAAGTCAAGCCTCTAATACCGCCTTCCCTCTCGAATCCAACTCCGAATCGATAATATCTAGACATAATGGATTTATTAACATCAATAAATACTCAATAAACCAATTCTGAAGCCTAATTATACATTTTCTACTATTCTTCCAAAAATACTAAAATTCAACCCCGGGCCCGCTTGGTCCAAACACGAGGCTCTGACTAAAACCCGATCACCCATAGCCCCACGAGTTAGAATATATAATTTGTTTTAAGATTCGACCCCAAATTGAGGTTGAATCCCCAAAATTCCCAAAAACCTAACTCTACCCAAAATCCCTAATTTCTACTTTGATTTTATGATTTTAGGCCTAGATTCTAGTGATTATGGAAGAAAAGTGGGGGAAATAGGAGTTAAAATCACTTACCCAAGAGCTATGGAGGAAGGATTGGCTTGGAGGCCTTCAATGGAGGTTGGAGAGGAAAGAAAAAGGTAAAGAATGGTAAAATCCCGTAGTAGCATTCTGTTTTTGACTTAAGGAATTAACAGGGCGATTTTGTTCATCGCGGTCGCAAGAAAAGGACTGCAATCGCGGAAAGTCTGGTCCTAACTCACTGCAATCGCAGAAGAGGAGTCGCGATCGCGGAACATGGCTTAGCTGACCCTATGCGATCGCAGGAAGAGGTTTGCGATCGCGAAACACTGGGACGTCACACTATGCGATCGCGGGTCGAAGGGATGCGATCGCGGAAGGGACCTGGACAGACCTCTGCGATCGCGGAGAAGAAAACATCAGACACCAGAAACCAGTCCAAAACACAAGATTTTGGATTCTTTAACACCCCGTTAGCTACCCGAAACTCACCCGAGCCCTCAGGTCTCAAAACCAAAAACACACACGACTCCAAATACATCCTACGAACTTATTCAAGCATTTAAATCACCAAATATCATCAAGATCATCGAATCAAACCTCAAACTCTTAGAATTTTCTTAAACTTCATAAAGCTTAACTTTCCCAATTTTAATCCGAATCACGTCGTTTCAAGTCCGTTTTACACCAAATTTCACAGATAAGACATATAACGTATAATAAACCTGTTCCGGGCCTCTAAACCATAATACGAGCCTAGTAACACGGTTTTCACTGAATTATTTAATTTTAAAATCCTTTATTATTTTCAGAAAACAATTTTCTTTAATAATTCATTTCTCGGGCTTGGGACCTCGGAACTCGATTCCGGGCATACGCCCAAGTCCCATATTTTCCTACGGACCCTCCGGGACTTTCACATCACGGGTCCGGTTCCGTTTACCGAAAATGTTGACCAAAGTCAACTTTATTCATTTAATTATCATATATTCCAATTTTCATCAAATTTCAACATAAAGACTTCCCGGCTACACGTCCGGGCTACACATGCATATCGAGGTGAGATTAACGGAGGCTTTCAGGGCCTCGGGACACAGATTTAGCTAGACTTACTTAGGATGACCTTTTGGGTCATCACAATCTCCACCTCTAAAACAAACGTTCGTCCTCGAACGAACATAGAAAAGTACCTGAGTCTGAGAAAAGATGGGGATAACGACTCCTCATATCAGACTCAGACTCGGAACCCCAGGTAGCTGCCTCGGCAAGCTGACCTCTCCACTGAACACGGACCGAAGGATAACTCTTCGACCTCAACTGGCGATCTGCCTATCTAATATAGCTACCGGCTCCTCCTCATAAGTTAGATCCTTGTCCAACTGGACACTGCTGAAGTCAAGAACATGAGATGGATCTGCAATATACCTCAGGAGCATAGATACGTGGAATACTGGATGTACGGCTGATAAATGCGGTGGCAAGGCAAGTCTAGAGTCCACCTCTCCTAACTTATCCAAAATCTCAAATGGACCAATATACCTAGGGCTCAACTTTCCCTTCTTCCTGAATATCATCACACCCTTCATAGGCGACACTCGAAGGAACACCTGGTCTCTTACCAGGAAAGCCAAATCTCGAACTCTACGATCGACATAACTCTTTTGCCTGGACTGAGCTGTACGAAGCCTATCCTAAATAATCTTCACCTTATCCAAGGCATCTCGGACTAACTCAGAACCCAATAACCTAGCCTCTCCGGGCTCAAACCATCCGACTGGAGTCCGACATCGCCTACCATACAATGCCTCATACCGAGCCATCTGAATGCTCGACTGATAACTGTTGTTGTAGGAGAACTCTGCTGAAGGCAAGAACTGATCCCATGATCCTCCAAAATCAATAACACAAGCTCGCAACATATCCTCCAAAATCTGAATAGTACGCTCGGACTGTTCGTCCGTCTGAGGATGAAATGATGTGCTCAACTCAATCTGTGTACCCAACTCTCGCTGAAATACTCTCCAGAAATGGGAGGTAAACTGAGTACCTCTGTCTGATATAATAGATAAGGGCACACCGTGCAATCTGACAATCTCTTTCATATAGATCTGAGCTAACTTCTCTGCCGAATATGAAACCGCCACAGGAATGAAATGTGCTGATTTGGTCAGCCTATCCACAACAACCCATACTGCATCAACCATCCTCNCTGCTGCATCAAACCACCCGGTCTCTGGTGCTCATATTTAACCTGCTGACAATTCAAGCATTGAGCTACATAAGCCACAATATCCTTCTTCATTCTACGCCACCAATAATGCTGCCACAAGTCCTGGTACATCTTCGCGGCGCCCGGATGAATGGAATACCGGGAACTATGGGCCTCCTGCAATATCAACTCACGAATGCCGTCCACATCGGGAACACATATATGATCCTGCAATCTCAAAACTCCCTCAGCATCAACTGTGACCTGCTTGGCACGTCCGTGCCGAACCGCATCTCTAAGAGCACACAAATGATGATCATCAGACTACCTGGCGCGAATACGATCATACAATGAAGAACGAGCGACGGTATGGGCCAAACACTGCCACCC
>ML245554.1:0-11408 GCA_005239495.1 Nicotiana undulata
TATATATATATATATATATATATATATATATGGGATATGGGAAAAGGTTACGGCGTTATATACAGACCACCACCTGATCAGCTGGTATACGTTGATGATATTGCCCACAGTGGACGATATGATATGATGAGATGCATTTAGAGGCTTGATGATGTTATGTATACATATACCTATGCATGGTATGTCATTCATATGCATATGCACGACATTTCAAATATTAAATGATTCACAGAGCTAATCAGACTTACATGTCGAGTCTTCTACTCCATGTTTCTCTCACGTATATTATTTACTGATTTTCATTTCTTACATACTTGGTACATTATTTGCATTGACGTCCCTTTTGCCGGGGGACGCTGTGTTTCATGCCCGCAAGTCCTGATAGACAGGTCGAGTGTCACGACCCAAAACCTATGGGTTGTGATGGCGCCAGACACCATTGTCAGGCAAGCCGACCCCTTAA
This sequence comes from Nicotiana undulata, assembly GCA_005239495.1. Taxonomy (NCBI): domain Eukaryota; kingdom Viridiplantae; phylum Streptophyta; class Magnoliopsida; order Solanales; family Solanaceae; genus Nicotiana; species Nicotiana undulata. Next base: position 464 of record ML245554.1, read on the forward strand.
TCAGTTGGAACACTTTCCTGTTTAACATTTTAGAATCGAAGCCTCTTCTTGCATTTTCATTATTAAATAAATAAATTTCGTAATTTAAATACGGCAAGAAATCAACTTAATACAAAAAGAAAAATACCAAGACATCCCCAGAACCCGGTGACACAAGTCCATGAGCAATTTCTAAGAATATATACACTTATACAACGCTCGTCCGAAAAACAGATTGGATAAAGGCAATAAATATAAAATGTAAGTACACAGAAGGGAGACTCCGGCAGCTGTGGAACGCCTCTGGATGAATGCAGCCCGTATAAGTCCCCAAATCGATCACTGTACTATAAAGGTACCTTGTGCAACACAATGCACAGAAAGTGTAGCATGAGTACATATACATATATGTACCCAGTGAGTATCCCGTCTAATCTCGAAGAAGTAGTGACGAGAGGTCGACTTGACACTCACTAAGGTCCAACAGTATGATATAATAATGGTAAAACGAATAAAAGCAGAAGGCATGTAAGAGAGTGAGTAGCAATTATATATAAAGCACAGAAATCCAAGTAAATACTGGAACGATAACAATGGCCACTTTCTTTTTCCCAAATATCCAATACAAGTCAATAACCATGAAACAATGCCAAATAATCATGCGCACACAAGAATAAGACAACCGGTCGGAGTCATGAGGAATAATAGCTATGCACTGCCGGGGATCGTCCGGCACGTACCAAGAGTGCATGCTTAACAATAATCCTGCCTACGCACTGTCGGGGATCGACCGGCCCGTACCAAGAGTGCGTCTATCACTGTAATCATATCATATCATAGTGTAACTTCGTCCATGCACTACCAGGGATCGACCGGCCCGTACCCAAAGTGCATACTTAATTAAATCCATGTGCACTGCCAGGGATCGACCGGCCCGTACCAAAAGTGCACTATAAATCTGCCGTGGCGTACGGCCCGCTCCCATAAGAGTGAATGAAATCACAAATCGCTCGCGGAAAAAAAATTACGAAGCGACAACAGGCGAACACAAAATGTTAAGTCCATTCCACACAACAAATCCTTTCCAATTATTTAAGTCAAAGAAAGCTCAGGGAAACAATAATATATATCCAAGCATGAATTTAAACATATAGGCCATTTTAAGGCAGAATACATAGCATGATGTGGTCCATATCTACCCGGACATGACAATAGTTGTCACGACCGAAATCCTAATTCAGGTCGCGATGGCGTAACCACGGGGTTAGGCAAGCCAATACGAAACACACTAGGTGTTACCCTTCCCTTTTTTAGTTAACAATTTAATAACTACCAATTTTAAATAGATAAAACACAATAATGATAAATGATACAAGATAGAACCACAGGTGCAGAAATCAACCGATAGGCACGTCGCATAACATATGCACAGCCAAAACCCAAAATAATAATTGCATGTGTGTGCCAGGAACTAGTGTCACGAGTGCCACGGGCAACTACTGAATATACAATAACTAATATATATATATATATATATATATATATATATATATATATATATATATATATATATATACAGAGCCTCAGTCTGAACAAAAGACGGAGGAAATGTGACAAAGAAACTCCAGGGTGCTGCCAGGAAGTCGCCAAGAAGGACAGCTCACCGTGAAGTATAGCCACTCGGTCAATATCTAGCACTGGACTGATAATCAGACGGTCCAGCCTCCGGACCTGAACAATCAAGTGCAGAAAGAAAGGAAGTGCAGCATGAGTACACACATAAATATGTACCCAGTGAGTATCCCGTCGAATCTCGAAGAAGTAGTGACGAGAGGTCGACTCGATACTCACTAAGGTCCAACAGTAATAAAGTAAGCAGGATGTAAGGAAAATTGTAGGCAAGTAAAACAAATAATCAAGTACATCAATATCCGACATCAAATAACAATCTCAAATCAAACAAGTTTGGTATCCGTCGTGGCGTATGGCCCGCTCCAATATGGTACTCACTCACATCGCTCCACCGTAGCGTACGGACCGATCCCATAATATAATCACTTGTCACTCTGCCGTGGCGTACGGACCGATCCCATCCCGTGATTCTCTTATGACACTTGAATCAAGCCAAGTATCACAACGTTCAAAGACAACAATACCAATCACACAAGTATACAAGTCATATCTAGGCTACATAAGGGAAAAACAATGAACATGCTATGTCCTAACTACCCGGACGAAACAGTAATAGCCACTACGTACGGAATCTCATCACTCGGTGCCTACGTAGCCCCCAAACAAGATCACGTAGCAAACAAGGTTACCTAGATGGACAATTTCCCTCTTACGAGGTTAGAAAGGAGACTCACCTTGACGAAGCACTCCTCGGACCAAAGACCGGATCAAGAATGCGCCCAAAGCTCCGAAACTACCCTCGACGGCTCACAACTAGCCAAAAATAGAATAATTGAATCAACTTATGCTCCAAGAATAAGAAATAACAAGAAATTCCAAAATATAGCATTCTTGAAGGTTTTTGAAATTTTGACCCCGGGCCCACGCGTTCGGATTTTGAAAATTCTCGTAGGGATGAATTACCCGAAGCCTAAGGATCGTAATTACCTAATCTGTTTAGGAATTCATGGCTAAAAAGGGGTAATTCACTAATTATCAAAGCCCTAGGAATTTCTATCCAATTTTCCCATGATTTTGATATTTCTAAGAACAAAATTAGTTGAATTCCATGAAAATTTGATAATTTAGAGGAGAAGTCACTTACCTTAGATGATAGTGGCTTTGGACAGCCTTTCCCCCCAGCTCTAAGATGCTTCAATGGAGTTTGGAAATTGGAAATGAGTAAGAAAGCCTGTAATTGGGCATTTAAATACTGCCCAGGAAAACTTTCACTGCGATCGCGTCATCAGGCCTGCGATCGCGGAGAACAAATGACCCTGGCCCTCCAGAAGCGCTATGCGATCGCATAGATGGGGCCTGCGATCGCGGAGGGTGGGGAGGTAGTCTTATGCGATCGCAGGAGTGAGGTCTGCGACCGCAGAGATGAACATGCAGTAGGGGGTAGGTAGGTGACTTGTGTGATCGCAGGGATGAGTCTGCGACCGCAGAGGGTTGGGGTGGGAACCATAACATTGGATGGCCCAGCATAAATACTTCTCTGTGATCGCATCCCTGCTTCTGCGATCGCAGAGAAGGAAACCAGACAGAAAATTTTCTAGTTTTTCTAACTTAGCTCCCGGGGGTCTGAAACACCCCCGAGCCCCCCGGGACCCCGTCCAAAAGAACCAGCAAGTCTGTATTCATGATACGGACTCTCTCAAACTTTAGAAATATGAAAAACAACAACGGAACTCAAAATTCAACCCCAAAACCAAATTAATCAAACTTAAGAACTTTGGAATTCTAGAATTCATTACATTGCGCCGAACGGGTCTATACTACTCGGAATAACCCCAAATTTTTCAGACAAGTCATAAATTACTATACGGAACTATTGCCGGCCTCGGAATTCCATTCGGACTTCGATAGCATGAAGTCCTGTTCCAGGCCAAATTCTAAACTTAAAGAAATTCTTATTTCCATTTCGGGCGCCGAAATGCTCCCGGGTAATCAGAAACCCGAGCCGAACATACGCCCAAGTCCGAAATCACTGTACGGAGCTACTGGAGCTGACGGAACTCGATTCCGAGGTCGTTTGCTAAAAGTGTTGACCAAAGTCAAACTTGGCCAAATGGGCCAACCTTAAGGAACCAAGTGTTCCTAAACCATCCAAATCATCCCCAAATCCCGAACCACCCGCTCCCGCGAGTCATAAAGCACGAATAGCCTCTATGGAAGGTTTCATTCAAGGAAACGGGATCCTAATACGCAAAACGACCGGCTGGGTCATTACATTCTCCCCCTCTTAAACAAACGTTCGTCCTCGAACGGGTCTAGAATCGTACATGAAGTGCTGAATAGCTGTGGATATCTGCTCCGCATATCCTACTCGGACTCCCAGGTCGCCTTCTCAACTGGTTGGCCCCTCCACTGGACCTTAACCGCAGAAACTGCCTTAGACCTCAACTGGCGGTCCTGCCTATCAACAATAGCCACTGGCTCCTCCTCGTAGCCCAACTTCTCATCTAACTGAATAGTGATGTAATCGACCACTTGCGAGAAGTCGGAACGATACCTCCGAAGCATGGAAACATGAAAAACTAGGTGAACTCTTGATAAGGCTGGAGGCAAAGCAAGCTCATAAGAAGCCTCTCCTACCCGCTTCAACACCTCGAAAGGACCTATAAACCTGGGGCTCAGCTTGCCCTTCTTCCCAAATCTCATGATGCCCTTCATCGACGAAACCTTCAACATAACCTTATCTCCCTCCATAAATGATACATCACGTGCCCGCTGATCTGCGTAGCTCTTCTGCCTAGACTGTGTTGTACGGAGCCTCTCCTGAATAATCTTCAGCTTTTCCAAGGCATCTCTGACCAGATCTGTACCGTATNAAAATGTTGAACTAAGGTCTATCTGAGTACCCATCTCGCTTTGCAAAGCTCTCTAGAAGTGCGAAGTGAACTGAGGACCCCGATATGAAATGATAGACACCGGCACACCATGCAACCGGACTATCTCACGAAGGTAGATCTGAGCCAGCCTCTCTGTAGTGTAAGTAGTAGCCACAGGAATGAAATGCGCTAATTTGGTCAATCTATCCACAATGACCCAAACCGTGTCAACCTTCCGCAAAGTCCGAGGCAACCCAACCACGAAGTCCATAGTGATACGCTCCCATTTCCACTGAGGAATGGGCATCTGCTGAAACAAGCCTCCTGGCCGCTGATGCTCGTACTTAACCTGCTGACAATTAAGACACCTAGCCACATGCTGAACAATGTCCTTCTTCATCCGCCTCCACCAGTAGTGCTTCTTTAAATCACGATACATCTTTGTCGCTCCTAGATGAATAGAATACCGAGAACTGTGCGCCTTTTCTAGAATCCTCTCCCTCAGGCCGTCAACATCAGGGACACACAATCGACCTTGAAGTCGCAGAACACCATCCTCGCCTGAGGTAATCTCCTTGGCCCTGCCCTGGACTACCGTATCCCTAAGCTCTGCTAGGCGTGGATCATCAAACTGTCGAGCCTTGATCTCTCCCAATAATGAAGACTGAGCAACAACATGAGCCAAAACTCGACAAGACTCTGAAAGATCCAATCTCACCAATCGATTGGCCAAGGACTGAATGTCCAAGGCTAAAGGTCTCCTCAGCTGCAATGTAGGCCAAACTACCCATACTGGTTGCCCGCCTGCTCAAAGCATCCGCCACTACATTTGCCTTGCCCGGGTGATACAGAATAGTGAGATCATAGTCTTTCAACAACTCAAGCCACCTCTGCTACCTCAAATTAAGGTCCCTCTGCTTAAGCAAGTACTGCAGGCTGCGGTGGTCCGTATAGACCTCACAAGATACACCATATAAGTAATGCCGCCATATCTTCAAAGCATGAACAATCGCCGCCAACTTCAAATCGTGCACATGGTAATTCTTTTCATGAACCTTCAGCTGGCGCGAAGCATAAGCAATAACCCTGCCATCCTTCATCAACACACATCCTAGCCCGACGCGTGAAGCGTCGCAATATACGGTATACACCCCTGACTCCGAAGACAAAGAAAGAACTGGTGCTCAAATTAATGATGATTTGAGCTTTTGAAAGCTCGCTTCAGAATCATCGGACCACTGAAATGGAACATTCTTCTTAGTCAATCTAGTCAATGGAGCGGCAATAGAAGAGAATCCCTCCACGAAACGATGGTAATAACCTGCTAGGCCCAGGAAACTCCTGATCTCTGAAGCTGAAGTAGGATGTGGCCAACTCTGCACTGCCTCAATCTTCTGCGGATCAACCTTGATACCCTCACCGGACACCACATGCCCAAGAAATGCCACAGACTCTAACCAAAACTCACACTTGGAGAACTTAGCATATAGCTTCTGTTCTCGCAAGGTCTAAAGCACAACTCTCAAATGATGCTCGTGCTCTCCCAAGCTCCGTGAGTAAATCAATATATCATCAATAAAAACAATCACTAATGAATCAATATACGGCCTGAATACCCTATTCATCAAGTCCATAAAGGTTGCTGGGGCATTAGTCAAGCCAAAGGACATCACTAAGAACTCATAATGGCCATATCTGGTGCGAAATGCAGTCTTCGGGACATCAGAAGTCCGAATCTTCAACTGGTGATAGCCTGACCACAGATCAATCTTAGAGAACACATGAGCACCATGTAGCTGATCAAACAAATCATCAATACGCGGTAGAGGATACTTGTTCTTGATGTTCACTTTATTCAGTTGGCGGTAGTCAATACACATCCGCATAGACCCATCCTTCTTCTTCACAAATAAGACTGGAGTACCCCACGGCGACACACTTGGCCTGATAAATCCCTTAGCCAATAACTCCTCAAGCTGCTCCTTAAGCTCTTTTAGCTCTTTAGGAGCCATACGATAAGGAGGAATAGAAATAGGCTGAGTATCTGGAGCCAAGTCAATGCAGAAATCTATATCTCGATCTGGAGGCATGCCTGGAAGGTCTGAAGGAAACACATCTGGAAACTCCCAAACGACAGGCACTGAATCAATGGTAGGAGACTCGGCGGTGGTGTCTCGCACATAAGCAAGATAAGACAGGCACCCTTTCTCGACCATATGCCGAGCTTTCATGAAGGAAATGACCCGGCTGAAGGCACTAACTGAAGCACCCCTCCACTCTAACCTCGGTGACTCAGGCATGGCTAATGTAACTGTCTTGGAATGGCAATCCAAGACAGCATGATGAGGAGATAGCCAATCCATGCCCAAAATAACCTCGAAATAAACCATATCAAGCAACAACAGGTCGGCTCTGGTCTCAAACCCACAGAAAGTAATCACACAAGTCCAGTAGACCCGGTCTACCACTACAGAGTCGCCCACAAGAGTGGATACATACAAAAGAGAACCCAAAGACTCACAATTAACATCCAGAGAATGGGCAAATAAGGCTGAAACATATGAATAAGTAGACCCTGGATCAAATAGATACGAAGCCTCTCTACCACAGACCGAAATAATACCTGTAATCACAGCGTCTGATGCCACTGCGTTTGCCCTGGCTGGAATAGCATAAAATCTTGCTGGAGCACCCGATGTCTGAGCTCCCCCAGGACGAGCTGGAGCTGAACGACCCACTCCTGACTGGCCTCCCCCTCTAGGACGGCCCCTGCCAACCTGACCTCCACCCCTAGGTGGTCGTGCTGCTGGTGCTGTAATCATAGGATGCTGGCTCTGCTGCACGGCCTTTCCCCGATACCTGGGAAAAAACTTTCACGTGTGGCTCAGATCCCCACACTCGAAGCAACCCTTTGGCACTACTGCTCGCTGCCCTGAAGAGGAGGAACCCTGAATAGCTGAAGAGCGGTGTGAATCCTCTGGTAAAGCACTGTGATAAGAACTGGAGGATCTCTGATGGCTAGAATAACTGCTGGGTGCACTCTGAATGCCTAGAGGATGATAGGAGCGCTCTGGCATGGCGTAAAACTGGGGCCTGACTAGAACAACCCTAGGAGGTACTGGAGGTGCTGAATAGGAAGGCCTGCTGAACTGGACACCTCCGTACTGACCCCTGGCCCTAGCTGGAGCCCCTCTGAAGTCACCTGCAAACCTCGCCCTCTTGTCCTGCTGACCCTGTTGTCTTGGCTGACCCTGCTCCCTGCCTCTCACACGGTACTCCTCGATACGTCGATCTATCTCGACTACAAACTGATATAGGGTACCCATCTCTACCTCTCTGGCCATGGAAGTTCTGATACCCGGATGTAAGCCTGCCACAAACCGTCGAACCCTCTCAGCATCTGTGGGCAATATCATGAGAGCATGGCGAGACAACTCTGAGAACCTGGCCTCATAATCTGACACAGACATCTGCCCCTGCTCTAACCTCTCAAACTGACCCCGAAGCTCCTCCCTCTCAGATGGTGGAATGTATCTGTCCAAAAATAACTGAATAAACTGCTCCCAAGTAACCGGTGGAGACCCTGCTGGTCTACTGAGTACATAAGACTGCCACCAGCGGCGAGCTCTGCCCTCAAGCTGAAATGTCGTGAAGTCTACCCCATGTGACTCTAATATCCTCATGTTGTGCAGTCTGTCCCTGCACCTCTCAATGAAATCCTGTGCATCCTCTCCCCGCTCACCCCCGAAGGTCGGAGGGCGAAGCTAGGTCCATCTACCCAGCATCTTCTGCTGGTCTATCTCGGCAACTGGCCTGGGCTCTGGTGCTGCCACCCCAGGCTGAACCGCGATCACTGGTGGTATATCTGGAGTACGATGTACTGCTTCTGCTGGTCTTGTAGCCTGAGCGGTAGGGGTCTGAACTCCCCCTCCTGCCTGAGAAGCAGCAGGATCTGATGGAAGTACACCCGCTTGTAACATAGTATGCATGAACCTCAGCATACGGCCCATGACCTCCTGGAAGCCTGGCGCCGTCAAAAAATCAACTGGTAGTGGAGCTACTGGAGGCAGCCCATCCTGCTCCTCAACATAAGGGTCCTCAATCGATGCGACCGGTACAGCTTTGGGACGCCCTCGACCCCTCTACAAACAGGAGCCCTACCCCTGCCCCTACCACAACCTCGAGCGGTAGGGGTAGCAGCCTCCCCTGGATCAGGAACATGTGAAGCACGTGTCCTCACCATCTGTGAGAGAGTAAAAGAACAGGTTTGAGTACATCATCGGTTGCACGATAGGATATGAACAAAAGGAGTTTCTTAACACCCTATAGCCTCCTGAAGATAAGTACAGACGTCTCCGTACCGATCCGCAAGACTCTACTGGGTTTTCCCGTGACTCGTGAGACTACATGAACCTAAGGCTCTGATACCACGTTGTCACGGCCGAAATCCTAATTCAGGTCGCAATGGCGACCAACCGCGGGGTTAGGCAAGCCAATACGAAACACACTAGGTGTTACCCTTCCCCTTTTTAGTTAACAATTTAATAACTACCAATTTTAAATAGATAAAACACAATAATGATAAATGATACGAGATAGAACCACAGGTGCAGAAATCAACCGATAGGCACATCTCATAACATATGCACAGCCAAAACCCAAAATAATAATTGCGTGTGTGTGCCAGGAACTAGTGTCACGAGTGCCACGGGAAACTACTGAATATACAATAACTGAAATATTTATACAGAGCCTCAGTCTGAACAAAAGACGGAGGAAATGTGACAAAGAAACTCCAGGGCGCTTCCAGGAAGTCGACAAGAAGGACAGCTCACCGTGAAGTATAGCCACTCGGTCAATATCTAGCACTGGACTGATAATCAGACGGACCAGCCTCCAGACATGCACAATCAAGTGCAGAAAGAAAGGAAGTGCAGCATGAGTACATACATAAATATGTACCCAGTGAGTATCCCGTCTAATCTCGAAGAAGTAGTGACGAGAGGTCGACTCGATACTCACTAAGGTCCAAGAGTAATAAAGTAAGCAGGATGTAAGGAAACCTGTAGGCAAGTAAAACAAATAATCAAGTACATCAATATCCGGCATCAAATAACAATCTCAAATCAAATAAGTTTGGTATCCGTCGTGGCGTACGGCTCGCTCCCATATGGTACTCACTCACATCGCTCTGTCGTGGTGTACGGCCCGATCCCATAATATAATCACTCGTCACTCTGTCGTGGCGTACGGCCCGATCCCATCCCGTGATTCTCTTATCACACTTGAATCAAGCCAAGTATCACAACGTTCAAAGACAACAATACCAATCACACAAGTATACAAGTCATATCTAGGCTACAACAGGGAAAAACAATGAACATGTTGTGTCCTAACTACCCGGACGAAGAAGTAATAGCCACTACGTACGGACTCTCGTCACTCGGTGCGTACTTAGCCCTTAAACAAGATCACGTAGCAAACAAGGTTACCTAGAGGGACAATTTCCCTCTTACGAGGTTAGAAAGGAGACTCACCTCGATGAAGCACTCCTCGGACCAAAGACCGGATCAAGAATGCGCCCAAAGCTCCGAAACTTCCCTCTACGGCTCACAACTAGTCAAACATAGAATAATTGAATCAACTTATGCTCCAAGAATAAGAAATAACAAGAAATTCCAAAATATAGTATTCTTGAAGGTTTTTAAAATTTCGACCCAAGGCCCACACGTTCGGATTTTGAAAATTCTCGTAGGGATGAATTACCCGAAGCTTAAGGATCGTAATTACCTAATCTGTTTAGGAATTCATGGCTAAAAAGGGATAATTCACTAATTATCAAAGACCTAGGAATTTCTACCCAATTTTCCAATGATTGTGATATTTCTAAGAACAAAATTAGTTGAATTCCATGAAAAATTGATAATTTAGAGGAGAAGTCACTCACCTTAGATGATAGTGGCTTTGGACAGCCTTTCCCCCCAGCTCTAAGATGCTTCAATGGAGTTTGAAAATTGGAAATGAGGAAGAAAGCCTGTAATTGGGCATTTAAATACTGCCCAGGAAAACCTTCACTGCGATCGCGGAGAACAAATGACCCTGGCCCTCGAGAAGCGCTATGCGATCGCATAGATGGGGCCTGCAATCACGGAGGGTGGGGAGGTAGGCTTATGCGATCGCAGGAGTGAGGTCTGCGACCGCAGAGATGAACAGGCAGTAGGGGGTAGGTAGGTGACTTGTGCGATCGCAGGGATGAGTCTGCGACCGCAGAGGGTTGGGGAGGGGACCATATGCGATCGCGGAGGGATGCCTGCGATCGCAGAGAACATTGGATGGCCCAGCATAAATACTTCTCTGCGATCGCATTCCTGCTTCTGCGATCGCAGGGAAGGAAACCAGACAAAAAAATTTCTAGTTTTTCTAACTTAGCTCTCGTGGGTCTAAAACACTCCTGAGCCCCC
>ML245554.1:11761-53861 GCA_005239495.1 Nicotiana undulata
CGGGACCCCGTCCAAAAGCACCGGCAAGTCTGTATTCATGATACGGACTCGCTCGAACTTCCGGAACATGAAAAACAACAAGAGAACTCAAAAGTCAACCCCAAAACCAAATTAATCAAACTTAAGAATTTTGGAATTCTAGAATTCCATTGCGCCGAACAGGTCTATACTACTCGGAATGACCCCAAATTTTGCAGACATGTCATAAATGACTATACGGAACTATTGCCGGCCTCGGAATTCCAGTCGAACTTCGATAGCATGAAGTCCCATTCCAGGCCAAATTCTAAACTTAAGGAAATCCTGATTTCCATTTCGGGCGCCGAAATGCTCCCGGGTCATCAGAAACCCGAGCCGAACATACGCCCAAGTCCGAAATCACTGTACGGAGCTACTGGAGCTAACGGAACTCGATTCCGAGGTCGTTTTCTCAAAGTGTTGACCGAAGTCTAACTTGGCCAAATAGGCCAACCTTAAGGAACCAAGTGTTCCTAAACCATCCAAATCATTCCCAAATCTCGAACCACCCGCTCCCGCGAGTCATAAAGCACGCATAGCCGCTATGGAAGGTTTCATTCAAGGAAATTGGATCCTAATACGCAAAACGACCGGTTGGGTTGTTACAATAGTAGCCGCTACGTACGGACTCTCGTCACGTGGTACGCACGTAGCCCCCAAAACACAAACAAACAACACATAGAGTACCTATGGGGACAATTCCCTCTTACAAGATTAGAAAGGAGACTCACCTCGCTCCGAAGATTCATCACCGGCTTCCAAGCCTCTACGACAACTAAAATGGATGCGCAACGCTCCCAAACTATCCAAATAACGATAATTCAATGAAAATATACTCAATAGATCATAACCAATTCAAATTACAAAGTTCCTCAGCCCGGCTCAATGAAATGACCAAAATGTCCTCGGGCCCACATGCCCGGACCTCGAAATTTCTTGAAGAAAATCTCTACCCGAAGCTTTACTAATTCTATTACACATTTTACTCAATTATTCATGCTCAATTCGTGGCTAAAATCCAAATTTCCAAATTTCTAGGTTTTCTTCAAAAATCCTAATTTTTCCCACAATTTCTCATGTTTAACCTATGCATAAATCTTATATTTAACTTGAAATGAGTAGGAGTAACTTACCTTAACATAGTTGACGAGAATCCTCTCTTAAAGCTCTCCAAAAATCGCCCATGGCTTTGAAAAATGATAGAGAAATGCCAAAATCCTGTTTTAAATCAACACTGCCCAGAACCAACACCTATGTGATCACACCATCTTGCCAGCGATCGCATAGGTCACTTGCTGTCTCTCTATACGATCTCACACACCGACTGCGATCGCACAAGCCGCCCAGCCTTCCCCTCCGCGATCGCATTGCACTTTCGCGATCGCATAGGCCAAAAACCTGGTCCCCTTAAATCCTTCTCCGCGATCGCACACAAGGGACCGCAATCGCACAAGCCAAAGTCACCCCCTTCACCTTTCTTCTTCGTGATCGCACAGCTAATGCTGCGATCTCATAGAACACCAGCAGCACCAGAAACCAACAACAGCAAATTCACTCTGAAATGCCCCGAAACCACCCCGAAACACACCCGAGGCCCCCGGGACCCCGTCCAAATCACACAACTCAGTCCCATAACACCCCACGAACTTGCTCGAGGCTTCAAATCACATCAACCAATGCCGAAATCACAAATCGCACTAAAATCCAACTTTTTGAACTTTGAAATTTCTAACTTTCACATCCGATGCCGAAACCTATCAAATCACGTCCGATTAATCCCAAATTTTGCACGCAAGTCATATTCGACATTACAGACCTGCTCCAACTTCCATAATCACATTCCGACCTCGATATCAAATTCTCCACTTCCGGTCGGATTCTCAAAAACCTTCAAATAACTATCTTTAGCCAAAAGGCTTCAAAATGACCTCCGGACATCCGAATTCACTTCTGATCGCGCTCCCAACTCTAGAATCACCATACAGAGCTATTCCCAGACTCGGAATCCCAAACGGATGTCAATATCTATGAAATTCTCTTCAAACCAAACTTAGAAAATTCCTTCAAAAATGCTAACTTCCACATTATACGCCGAAACGCTCCCGGGTTATCCAAAACCCGGTCCGGACATACGCCCGAGTCTGAAATCATTATACGAACCTACTGGAACCTTCAGATCCTGATTCTGAGGTCGTTTACTCAAAATTCAATCTTACTCAATTTCTTCAACTTAAGGCGTCTGAAATGGAAATTTTCCTTTCAATTTAACTCCGAACCTCTTGAATTTGAACTCTGACCATACACACAAGTCACAATACTCGAAGTGAAGCTATTCATGACTCCTAGCTGCTGAACGACGCGCTGGATCTCAAAACGACCGATCGGGTCGTTACATCGAGAGTCCTCCAAGTAGGTTATCAGCTCAGCGGAAGATGTTGGAGCGCTCCATTTGCTCCGGAGTTGCTTATTTAGTCAGTATAATTAGGAAATGTATTGATTGGTATGGTGGGGCTCAATCCCGACCTTTATGATACTTATGTACTCTAAGAGGCTTGTAGACAAATGTCATGTATACAAATACTTATATGGCCTTGTCGGCCTATGTTTTGAGTTTACAAATGATCATGTTGGTCTTATAGGCCTGTATGTCACATGTGTAAGTTTTTATATCAGGTTGGATCGTCCTATATTGAGTACTCCCCCGTGTTCATTCTGGTTAGCCCATGATGGCCCGTTTGGCCCATTTTCCAATGAAAGTACGATAAGAATGATATGTTATGTTGGTACTCGGTTGAGTAAGGTATGGGTGTCCGTCGCGGCCCATAGGTTTGGGTCGTGACAAACCACCACACCCCCTAGAACCCTATTCTACCCACGGATACCAAAAATACCCAACCAAAAACCCTAGATCTTAGATATAAGTTTCTCCAAAACCCTAGATCTGTCTTTCCCTTTTTCAAACCCTACCTAGCTTGTCTATAATCCTCGTGCCAATATCTCCCATCAGGGATCTCAGATTCCAAATGAGTGTATGGGTACGAGGGTTTTTAACAACTAGATTCCATTTTATTTTTGCCAAAACAGTGTGGTATAGTTTCTTATTCCTTTTTTTTGTTTTTCCCTTATCTTTATTATTATGTGTTTTGTTAATTTTTATGTTTATTTTTCAATATTACTGTTTTTATTTTGTTTGTTGTTATTTTGTATATATTAATTAAGTAGAATTGCTATTTTTTTGTTTTTATTTATTTACTATTTTTTTTGTTTAGGAATGGGGCTTCACCAAGTGACCCATTTAACTTGGCTCAGAAATTGAGCCTCTCTGTGATAGACAAGCCCATAGCTTTGATACAGCTTAAGAGCCCAAGTTCTTTAAGACCAAGAGTCTGGTTCTGAGGCAATTCCAAGGCCTTGAAGGGTTAATTTTTAATTTTTAATTTGAAAATTTTTCAGTAAATGTTAAGAAACTTCTAGAATAGGGACAACTGTCCCAATCTGAGTAGGAAAGGATAAGGATAGATCCCAAATATCCAAAAATTGGACAATTGTCCATTTTCTGTGATAAAAAGGTACCAGAAATCGGAAAGTTGTCCATTTTTCTATTGGGATAAGATGCCTTTTCCATGATTTTTAGGGAATGCTGACATATTCCCTTTGTACCTGGACCCTTCTCTCTTTCACTCCCTTACTCTACAAAAACACTCACATTTTTCTTCATTAGACACCTACCTACACACAGAGAGAGACCTACCTACACACACATATAGACACGAAAATACACAAATACACATACATAGAAAATTTCCCTAATCACTAAGTCGGCCTTGAGTCTTTTGCCTTTCAAAAACTTCTGAAAAACCAACATTGGTGTTTCAGAAACAAAATACATTACTTTCCTGTTTTCGAAATCCTGCTATTTTTCCTACTCTAGTGGGTTTTCAAGTTTGAGTCGAGAACTTTTGGTTTCTCTACTTGGCTCTTTGCTGCTGCTTTTACTCGAGTTTTCAGAGACATATTTTCTCTTTGTTTTATTTTATTGTTGACATCAAGGTACTATTCTCAACAATGTAAAACTTCAGTTTCTATCATGACTATGATTGTGCTATTTGTTAGAAATGGTGTTTGGTTTGAATGTCTGTTTTAGGTATGAGTTAGATTACTACCCTACATGTTGATTGAAGTGTGTTTATGTTAGAAATTATAGACAAATCTGTGAAACGCTGGTCCTTATATTATTCAAGTTGTGTCGTTTGCACGTTTAAAAACTTTTCTTGAAAGGTGTCCAGTATCCATTCGAATTTCATGTATTTGTTTATGTTAAAGGGTCATACCTTGAAAATTTACGTATTTAGCAAAACAATAACTAGAAAAGAATTGTAAGATTTGTTATAGACTAAGGAATCAAACTCAATTGGTTAGCTAATAAGTTGTAATAGTTTTGTTATGATTTCGTTTTTGTATGACATGTTAATTAATACCTTATTAAAATAATTCTGCTTTTCGTTAATTTTTAGAACTCTTTGATTATGAAAAACTGTGTTTTCTGAGTACACTGGACAGTAACCATGGTACATTTTCAGGCCCAAATCAATTGGGTCCAGGGGATTGTACTCTAGGTTTTCTGCTAATAGATCAAATTGATAATTCGATTAAAGGCATTTGCTCTCTAAAAGTTTAGATCTACAAATGAATTTAAATTCATCACTTTAATATAGTGTTAACATAAGGAACAAAGATTTAGGAAGTCGGTAGAAAATATCGAATTCCAGATTTTATTACTGAAAGATAAAAGTAAAATTTTATAATAGCTATCACAGAAATAAACCACAAAAAATTTAGCCTCAAATTCGTTCAAATAAAATTGGTCTAGAGTCATGTGGACTCAGTCATTCCCCGGCCCAAACCATCTCAGATTAAGTTCATTTAGTTGTTGATAAAATAAGCATTGGGCTAGAGTCATCTGGACTCATCACCGCCAGGCCCAAATCTTTTTTGTGGATTATATTCGCTTAGTTGGTCGAATGTTTGATAATATGTGTATTGGGCCATAGTTCATTTGGACTCAGCCATCATCAGGCCCAAATCATTTTCGATTAAGTTCAGTTGAGCTGGCCCAAATAACTAATAATGTATGCAGTGAGCCAGAGGACTCAGCCTTCATCAGGCCCAAAGCCTCTTAATTAAAGATCCATTGGGCAGCTAATATGTGAGCTGCCCAATTAGTTCAAATAAATATCTCACATAGTATTGGACTTTCACACCTAGTTACACGACATAGGGCATTTAGCTTAGAGACATAATTATAACTTTAGGTATACTTATAATCAAACTAATTATTACAATTATGTATACGCACGCGTTACATAGTTGTGATGCCAAAAACAAACCAAGGTACACGTTCGCGTGACCATGATCGAACATTCTTAGTAAATAAAATGCCTTAATCAAATACTCGTAGAAATGCTTTCATGCGCGGTTCTTAAACTACTATCGTGATTGCGTACATGTTCGCATGGCGTGATTACGATTTTTCAAATAAATTCAAGGTACGCGTTCGCGCGACTTTGACCAACTTTTCTTAAATAAACTAAATGTTGTGAATTATGTACACATACGCATGACGTGATTCTTGACGCACCAAACTAAACGAGTATACGTACGTGTAACTCGTCTTAAGATAATTCTTTAAATACGAGTAATCAACTAATTAAGTAGCGATAAAAGGTAAAATACACACAGGTCCTAAAAATGAGTAATTAGGTAATTTAAGCCAAGTATAAATTGCTAAGCGACCGTGGTAAAACCACGGAACTAGGGAGTTCCTAACACCTTCTCCCGGATTAACAGAATTCCTTACCCGGTCTTTTCACAGACTTTTAACGGAGTCAAAATTTCCGCGATTTGGGATTTTAAGATAAATGATGATTCGGAACAGCATAAATAAATAATTCCAAGTGGCGAATCTTAAATTAATTAAATAATCCCAATTCGAATAATGTCACTTAAATTGAAAAAACTCCCTTATCCCACTCTTTCGGGAAAAAGGAGGTGTGACAAGGAGCACCCTTTTGGGTTAATTTTGTTAAGGGCGATGCAATAGACAAGAAACCCTCTACGAAGCGACGATAATAACCAGCCAAGCCGAGAAAGCTTCGAATCTCAGTAGCTGAGGACGGTATGGGCCAACTCTGAATTGCCTCTATCTTATTTGGATCCACTTCAATCCCCTCAATAGACACCACGTGCCCCAAGAACGCCACCGAACTACGACAAAACCCATATTTGGAGAACTTGGCTTAAAGCTTCTCCTCTATCAGCCGTTGTAATACAATCCTCAAATGTTGCAGGGGCGTTGGTCAGCCCAAAACACATTGCAAGGAACTCATAATGACCATAACAGGTCCTGAATGTTGTCTTTAGAATATCCGAGTCCCAAATCTTCAACTGGTGATACCGAGACCTTAAATCAATCTTAGAGAACACCATTGCTCCCTGAAGCTGGTAAAAAAAATCATCAATACGCGACAAAGGATACTGTTCTTGATTGTAACTTTGTTCAACTGCCTATAGTCGATGCACATCCATATAGTATTGTCCTTCTTCTTCACAAACAGAACAGGTGCACCCCAAGGCGACACGCTAGGTGTAATAAACCCCTTATAAAAAAGTTCTTGAAGCTGCTTTTTCAATTCCTTCTACTTAGCTGGTGCCACACAATATGATGGAATAGAAATGGGCTGAGTGTCCGGCACCAAGTCAATGCCAAAGTCAATATCTCTGCCAGGCGGCATGCCCGGCAGGTCTGCAGGAAACACATCCGAAAAGTCTCGCACCACCAGAACAGAATCAATAGTAAGAGTATCAGCACCAACATCCCTCACAAAGGCCAAATATGACAGGCATCCCTTCCCAACCATCCGTTGGGCCTTCAAATAAGAAATCAGCCTGTTGGGAATATAATCTAGAGAACCTCTCCACTCGATCCTTGGAAACCCTGGCATCGCCAATGTCTCAGTCTTCGCATGACAATCCAGAATAGCATGGCATAGATACAACCAATCCATACCCAAGATCATGTCGAAATCAACCATATTAAGCAATAAGAGATCAACTCTAGTCTTCAATTATAACGATCCTACCGGTCGTTTTGAGCGTTTGCACTTTGCTCGGAAGTTGAGGGCATGACTAGCCCCGTGTGAAGTATTTTGACTTATGTGAATCGTTGGTTTTAGTTTCTGATTATTCGGAATCAATTTGGAAGAATGAATTTCATGATTTAAGCTTTAAGTTGGAAGAGTTGACAAAGTTTGACTTTTTAGCATTTGACCTTGGATTGGAGTTTCGATGGTTCTATTAGGTCCGGATGGTGATTTTAGACTCGGTCATATGCCCGGATTTCCTTTTTGATGTTTCTAGAAGGTTTCGACACAAATTGGCGAAAGATGGAAATTCGAAAGTTTTGAAAGTTTATAAGTTTGACCTGGAGTTGACTTTGAGGATATCATATACGAATTTTGTTTCTAGGAATTCGAATAGCATTTTTATGTTATTTGGGACTTGTGTGCAAAATTTGGATTCATTCCGGGTTGATTTGATAAGTTTCGGCGCGAATTTTCAAAGTTGAAAGTTCAAAGATCATTCAAGTTCGAATTGAGGTGTGATTCGTCGTTTCGATGCTGTTAGGTGTGATTTGAGGCCTCGAGTAGGTCCGTGTTATGTTTTGGGACTTTTTGTTATACATCGATGGGGTCCCGAGAGTCTCGGGCGTGTTTCGAATTGATTTCGGGCCATTTTTCTTCATGTTCTCACTGCTGGTTGTTGGTGTTTCAAGCCTTCGTCGCGATCGCAAAATATGGGTTGTGATTGCGTAGTGTATTAGAGGAGCCGATAATTTTCCTTCATCGCGTTCACTACAGTGGAATTGCGTTCGCGTATCTTTGTGAGGCCTTGGCATCGTGTTCGCATCCTTATGCTCGCGTGCGCTTAGTGCGAGATGAGTAGCTAGGGACTGGGGTGAATGCCTTCGCATTCGCGAAGTGGATGATGTGATCGCGTAAGGTTAGAGTTGTTGTGAATTGCGTTCGTGAGGGATATGCCGCGAATGCGTATAGTATTTTTTGTGGCGGATTATTTTGCTCATCGCGAACGCAATGCGTTTTCTGCGTTCGCGTAAGAGGAATGCCTTAGCAGATTTATAAGTACTCTATTTCGGGGGTTTCAACCATATTATCATATTTGGAGCTATGGAGCTCGGATTGAAGCGATTTTTGAGGAATGTTTTACCATGTGGATTGGGGTAAGTGTTCTCTAAAGTTTCATAGATTGAAGTTTCGAGTTTTGACATCGATTCGGAGTCGAATTTGAGTGAAACTAGGATGGTTGGACTCGTAATTGAATGAGTTATTGGATTTTGTGAGTTTCGTTGGGTTTTGAGGAGCAAGCCCAGGTTTGACATTATGGTCGATTTTGGGCCTTTGATTAAAGATACGCTCTTTATCATTTGGAATTGCTAGGCATTATTTGATGTTCTTGAGTTGCTTTTGGCAAAATTAGAGTCGTTCAAAGGCCGGTACACACGGGGTGGCGTTTGGCTTGCTCGGTATTGGATTTGGCTCGTTCGAGGTAAGTAACATTTCTAAACTTGGTGCTTAGGATATGAACCCCGAATATACGTGATATATGTTTGGTGTTGATGTGATGCACATGCTAGGTGACTGGCGTGTGAGCAGTGCACCGTGTGAATTGTGACTCGGGTTTTTCTGTGGTACTGTGTAGTCACATATATTTATTTGTGTCCATGAAATCTCTACGTGCTAGAGTAATTGAGTTGCCATCCATGTTAGAAACCATGTCTAGGCTATATGCTTATCATGTTGGGACCCACTGGGGTCATTTCTGCCGTTGAGTTATGTATTATATTGTAATTACATAGTCAGTCATACGCATTCATCTACATTGTATATATCAGTCTCTGTTACCATTTTTCGATACATCACATTATTATTTTGGGTTGATCTTTGTCACGACCCAATTTTCCAACCTTAAGGATCGTGATGGCGCCTAACACCACACTTGCTAAACAAGCCAATTTTAGAACTTGATTAGCCATTTTCATTGAATATTTACTTAAACACAATAAAACAATCTAAAAATAAACTACAACTAATAATTTTCCAATGTATGTCTTCACGAATAAAATAATAAATGAATAAATAAATCGAGAAACGATCTAAATATATTACTATAAGACTACCATAGGGTCTGGTATCACAATTCACGAACTACTAAGAATACTACAAATAATGGGCTGAAAGAAATAATGTATCTGTTTTAAGTGTAATAAAACAGTCTCTATAAAACTAAGAGAAGACTCCAGGAATCTGCGGACGCCAGCAGATCTACCTCGTGTCTCCAAATGATGAAAAATAACGCTGGATGGTACATAGATCTGCACAAAAGAGTGCAGAGTGTAGTATCAGTACAACCGACCCCATGTACTGAGTAAGTGCCGAGCCTAACCTCGGTGAAGTAGTGACGAGGCTAGAACAAGACACCACATAAAATCAAGATATAATTATAATCATGCTAGCAGGAATATGAACAATTAAGGAATTAGGAACAACAAATAATGGGAAGGGAGCATGCGAGGGGGAATTTCTAACGTAAGGAATAAGGAAAAACAATAAGACAAAAACAGACAGTGATCAACAATAATTTCAGCAATTAAAATAAAATAAAAAGGAAACTTGCACGGCACCAACCTTCGTGCTTTTACTCTCTGCCTCACCAAGTAATAAATAGAATGCACGGCATCACCCGTGCTCTTACTCTCATCCTCACCAGATTATAATTTAAGAATGCATGGCATCACCTTTCGTGTTTATCTCTTCCTCACAATATAAATAAATCGTGCACGACATCACCCTTCGTGCTTTACACTCTTCCTCACAATATAATTAAATCATGCAGGGCATCCCCCTTCGTGTTTTACACTCTCCTCACAATATAAATAAATCGTGCACGACATCACCCTTCGTGCTTTACACTCTTCCTCACAATATAATTAAATCATGCAGGGCATCACCCTTCGTGTTTTACACTCTCCTCACAATATAAATAAATCATCAATAACATATAGAAAGAAATTTCACAAGGAACCAGTATTTCATCATAGTTTCCATCACCATTTAATATTTCAATCTCAACTCATTGTTCTCAAAAGGATTTCACAAGAAATTAATATTTCATCATGGTTACTATCATCATTTATCATTTCAATCTCAACTAAATGTTCACAATTATTATCCATTTTGGTGGAACCGGATACACATCTTCTCATATTTCAACAATAACAATAAACATAGATAATAGGCTTAAAGACCATCAGAAATCATAAGAACTAATTTTCACTCACATATTATGACCTGACCACAACGTATAGGTCACATCACCTATACATCGCATATAGCAACAAAACAGGTAGCAAGTATTCACATAATACCTATTCCCTCAAGCTAAGATTAGACACAATACTTACTTCAATTCCGCAGGCCACTCACTGCTCAATTACAGCTTTTCCTTTCGAATTCACCTCCAACACACTCGAATCTAATCATAATTAGCTTTAATATATTTAATTAATGCTAAAGTAACTAACTTTACTGAAAATTTATGATTTTCCTAAGTTTTCTAAAAACAAAAAGTTAAAACCCGACTCCGAACCCACTTTGTCCAAACTCGGGGTTCGGGCCAAATTACGTTTACCCATTCACCCCCGAGCCCGATTATGCAATTAGTTTCGAAATCCGACCCCAATTCGAGGTCAAAATTTGATTTTTACAAAATTCCATAATTTTACCCAAATCCTCAATTTTTACCATGAAAATTCTTGATTTTTGATTGAAAAGTGATGAAAAACACTGGTAATTGGAAGAGTCTAGTTTAGAATTTCTTACCAACACTTTGGGGATGAATTTGTGTGAAGAAAATCGCCTCTAGGTCTTTGTAGTTCGAAAATAGGTGAAAAATAGGTTCTGTCTGATTTTTAAAATTGTTTTTATATGACAGGGCAGACCTTTATCCCGTTCGTGATGGGCCTGCCGCGTTCGCGATGTGTCAGGTACGTTGGCCTTCGCGTTTGCGTGCTATAGGACGTGTTTGCGTAGAGTTAAGACACATGGTCTCCGCGTTCGCGTAGAGTAAGCGACTACCTCACCCCCAGGCCCCTATTACCCAGTGCGTTCGCGTGAGCCAGCACGCATTCGCGAAGCTTTAACCTACCAGTGCTTCGTGTTCGCGTCCTGAGCTCCGCATTTACGGAGAACAAATTAACCCCCAGTAGAGTTTACACTACGCGATCGCGAAGCACAAATCCACTGGCACCAGAAACAGATTTTACAGCAGATTTTAACATGTTCAAAACACCACGAAGCCTACCCGAAACTCACCCGAGCCCCGGGGCTCTAAACCAAACATGCACGCAAGTCAAAAAATATCATACGGACTTGCTCGTGCGATCAAATTATGAAAATAATATCTAAAACTATGAATTTAACCTCAAACTCATCATTTTTCTCAAAAACAATTAAAGTTCATTATTTCTCAACCGGACGTCCGAATCACGTCAAATCAACTCCGATTCTCACCAAATTTCACATATAGTACTTAAATATTATAGAAAATCTGTACCGGGCTCCAAAACCAAAATACGGGCCCGATACCAATAGTTTCAAACATTAATTCATTTATTTATTTCATTAACAATTCAGCAAAATAATTTCTTTCAAAAATTGATTTCTAAGGCTAGGGACCTCGAAATTAAATTTCGGCATACACCCAAGTCCCATATTTTACTGCGGACCTCCTGAAATCGTCGGAACACAGATCCGAGTCCATTTACTCAAAATATTGACCAAAGTCAACTAAAACTAAATTTTAACTCTAGAAATTACTATTTCTCATATTTTCACATTAAAGCTTTCCGGTTTCACGCTCGGGTTGCGCACGCAAATTGAGGTAATTGAAATTAGTATTTTTATGGCTAATAAGCCTAGAACGGAGTCTTAATTCATAAACTGACCCCTTGGGTCATCACAATCTTTCATGACATAGTGAGCCTGAGAGACTGGAGAGATTGATGACTGACTGAGGCCGAGGGCCTGATTGTGAGGATATTGCTGGGATCGGGTGGCACGCCGCAGCACTTATTTATGATTCATTCCATGATTTGTCTTATTATAGATCTTGGGTTGAAGGAGATCGTCTCGAGTCTGCACACCCACAA
This sequence comes from Nicotiana undulata, assembly GCA_005239495.1. Classification (NCBI taxonomy): domain Eukaryota; kingdom Viridiplantae; phylum Streptophyta; class Magnoliopsida; order Solanales; family Solanaceae; genus Nicotiana; species Nicotiana undulata. The sequence goes on from ML245554.1 coordinate 24,063, forward strand.
TGAGCGCAAGTACCTACTGAGTGCAAGTGCAAGTGCAGAGTGCGAGTGCCGAGCGCGAGTGCGAGTGCCGAGCGCACGTGCGAGTGCCGAGCGCACGTGCGAGTGCCGAGCGCGAGTGCGAGTGCCGAGCGCGAGTGCGAGTGCCGAGAGCGAGTGATGAGTGACTGTGAGGACGAGTGATTAGGAGGTTTGAGTGACTGGGAGGAATGAGTGGATTTATACTCTAAAAATATGCATATGGTTGTTCACTATGTTGTATCGCATTCGACATGCGCACTTGGCATACAGGCATAGAGACGCATTTTCCTCATGTTGTACGGTATCACGTCATTCATGACTTCTCATACACATAGACATGTAGGCATAGAGATGTATTTTTATCGTGTCATTTGATAATGAGACTTCTTAATTGTTGTTGAAAAATTTTGTGAAAAAATACAGTTTTCAGACTTACTCATATTTTTGGTGATTTTGGCAAAAGATTTGAGTTTTATTGTAATACTTGAAAAGCATATGACTATTTTTTTCGGAACTGTGAACGAGATGAGCATTTTTATCTTAGAGTTATTGCTTGTGTTATTTTCATTAGAATGTTATGAATTGTTACTGGTTATTGGTGCCGGACTCTAACCTTTGTCCCAGCTCGTCACTACTTTCAACCTAAGGTTAGGTTTGTTACTTATTGAGTACATGGGGTCGGTTTTACTCATACTACACTTCTGCACCTTGCGTGCGGATTGTGGATGTTGATGTTGTTGTGTATGGCGGAAGCTAGCATTGAAGACGTGTCTGCGTTCCCGTTACAGCTCCCTCTTTTTCATGGTAGCCCTAGACTTATGAAAAATCTGTTTATGTACATTCGAACAGATGATGTATTTATTTTATACTAGCTTTGTAAACTCTAAATTTTAGAAGCTCATGATTTGTACTACAATTTCTTGGGAATTCTTTGTATAATAGTTCAGATGTATTATCATTTCTTCTCGTAATAAATATCATTTGGACTGGTTTGTTCCTAATTGGTTCACCTAGTGGGTTGGGTTATGTGCCATCACGGCTAGTGAAATTTCGGGTCGTGACAAGTTGATATAAAATCTTTAGGTTCATAGGTTCTACAAGTCATGAGCAAGTGTCTAATAGAGTCTTGCAGATCGGTATGATGACGTCCATACCTATCTTTGAGAGGCTACATGACATTTAGGATAACTTCCCATTTTTCTTTCCTTATCATGTGGAATTGATTCGGCTTGAAACATAACTCTCTGAATTCCTTCCACGCATTCGATGCACATGTGGGAGCTCGGTATCAGTTGTGAATCGATGGCTTGTGATTATATGGATAAGGTGCGAGATCTAATTTCGGTGTGCTGATGATGGGCTAGTCTAGAAGACTTGAGGACGGGTTTTGACGGTAGCTTGAGCATGGAGATTTCGACTGTGTGAGAACATGCTTTTGGACTTATAAGTCCGGTAATGTCCCTATTAGTGGAATTTGTGGCTCTATGAGTGATTAGATGACCATATGATGAGACTGCGGGATGTGTTCAGATGGTTTGAAGGTAATGGGAAGGGTTTTCTTGAGACGTGAGAAAGGCTATTGCATACTTGATTTCTGCCTTGATGTGACGTACGGTCTTAAGTTATGAGTGTGTTGAAAGATCTTTCATGATGTAAAATTATGGAACGAAGTGGATTTTCATGTCTTGTTGTAAGTTCATATCAGGAAGATTAAGTGATAGCGTAGTAGTTGTGGTTGTGAAAGGCTTTAGAGAGATGTCAATTTGAAGCTAAGTAGGTGGCTTATCACATGCAGGGTAATCTACGGATGTGTAATCCTTATGGTGTTTTATGGAGGCTTCCTTTTCTACCACTGGGTAATAATAGTTGTAATAGTTGACCTAACCGTCACGAGGGTGGATGCGGGAATTGCAAGTAATTTGAGGTATTATATGGATTGTGTTAGATTTAGTTGAACCTCACAGTGGTGTTATGGTGGTAATGGGGTATGGTTATTGTAAGTTATCATATGTTTTATTCTATGGCCTTGAGCCAAGGGGGAGTTTGCTATTGCTGATTTGCTTGTATGGTCATGTGTTGTGCTGGTTTCGGTTTGAGGCATACTTGTGAATCAGTTGTGATTTGCGGAGGTTGAGATCGAGGATGACTCGAGTACAGGAATTTCTAGATACGGGTTATGTTACACTTTATCGGTATATAGAAATCATGGAACGATTTGAGTTGTTATTCGTGACAGATGTAGTGCGCACGGTGTGGGAATTCGCTCGGTTGCGCTAAGGTGGGGTTACTTCCTTGGGTGTTGTTGTGATAACAGGGCACAGATCGGTTGGCCCGTTTGGGTGGTGCAATTGAGATTTGAGCGGGGTGGATGACTGTCAAGAAGGTTCTAATGGTTCCAAGATGTACATGTGGAAATTGAGAATTTTCTGGACTGGCATATGGCTAGAATCTGAGATTTGCATCGGATGGTGTCGGGACTTGCGATATTTCTATATCATTACGGATTCTACTTCAGTTGCAAGAAGGTAAAGGAAACGACTTTAGATTCATAGAAGGTCTTTTCAGAATGGGTATCCCGATTGTGGTATGTTTGGGGTGCTTAAGAAAGGATACAACGGCTTATTGGGCCCTTAGAGCGGTGTGGATTTATGTTATGATCTCTTGGGGTTAGTTTTGGTTAAGGATCGTGGTGTTCTGGCAAGGAAGTGTCCATTTGAGGGTAATTCAAAAGGGACTCAGAGAAATAGGACAACTTGGTAATATCTTGGATCAGCACGGTAATGGATATGATCAGTTCTTTGGGTACTTATGATGTGGTGAGTTTCTACAGGTGTTTCGTGGCAATGCTGTTGGGTTTTGGCGACATGCTTGGCTTTGTTGAGTTCGAGGGATTCAGTTCTGATAGCTGGGTTATGTGCAAATGCATTTCAAAGTGTTCTCACTGGTTTCTACCGCGGTTCAAGGTGTATATTTTCTACTAGCGTGATGAGCATGTTGCGTGTTGTGATTTTCCCCTAGATGAGATCAAATGGAAGGTTCCTAGCTAATTGAGTATGTAGTTTTTCTTGTGACTCGGAGTTGATTATGAGATTCTCGTACTTTTCATATACATGACACATGCAGTATGTTGTGTGGGATTAAGATTTGCGTGTGCAAGGTCACGGCTTAGTTTTAAAGGGAAGGGCATGAATTCTTAGACAACATGGGCGGTTTTAGATGACTAGATGAATAATATTACTACTTGTTATTGCCTAAGGAGAACATACATTTCAGAAAGTGCACTGAGTGTTGACTTACGGATGCTTCATTGGTATTGCGGTACTCATCTGGTTGATCGACTGCTTATATTCAGGTTTTGCTATGTGGCACGAAAGAATTATAGAAGTATTACTTGTGGGATGATTGTGTATGAGGGTTGTGTTAGAAATTCAGGCGGTGGAGTTGGGATCGGATATGGTGATTCGTGTGTTATATGGATTTGGAGACCGGGAGTTCTCAGAAACATATTGTTTCACGGTTGTGGACTGTGAAGATGTGGCCAAAGCTAGCCAGATGATAGTATGTGTTATGGTTCAGTCATTGTGGATTTTCGGAGGGTTATGTATCTATTTGTGGATGACAAGGATTGATCTGGGGACCATTGGTAGGCCTAATGAGGATGTGTATTCTACACCAGGTCGGATTGGTTGACTCTGTACTGCTACTGTTGAGGGATGTGTCATTCGGTCAGAGTTGAGCTTATTCGTGTTCTGATATGATCTATGTGTCACTCCTCTATGCTACGAGTGGTTGTGATTTGTTGGTTATATGTAGGCATGGTGCGATTCTATTTGGGCCTTATAGCGAAATTTGAGCAAGATGGGTATTTGGGTGTTGAGCGATTGATTGCACATTTGGTTTTGTTCTTTCCGGACTGTGGTATTGTGTTATTTGTTCCTCCGTGGTTATGGTCATCTACCTTGGGTACTTGATGTCGAATTGCGCGCGGTTGGGGATTTTGGGCATGTTGGCTTGAGGTATTCCATATGGACCAGTGTTGGATGGGGTCACGCATTGCAACAGAGTTATGTTGAGATATGATCATTTGTGTTGGGTTCATGTGTCTTGGTTCTACTATGTAGGTTGGGTTTGTAGCATTGCGGTCGTGGTGGTGGGGCTTGTTGAGCTTGCGAGAGAGTTTTCTTAGTTTCGTCATTTTCCATTTTTGGGTGTATTGAGTTATTGCGTATTGGTGCACGGATTGCACGATTTGTGGCTCTATGTTGTATTGGTATTGCGTGTCAATAGAATGGTTATGTTGAACGAGGTGAGGTTGTTGTACCTAGAATGAGTGCTATCGGATCTTATTGCAGTATATTGGGAAGGATAATATTGGAAGTCGACTTAGAAATTGGATATAGTTCTTGTCGAAGGAGGGAGAGTTCCATGAATTGTTGATTTAATAAGTGGTTACGAGTTTCTGCGTGTTTCTTTCATAATCTGCAGTGTACAAAGGCTTTAGAACGAGGTTTTGTTCGATATGAGGTTTATTACCGGTATTGGGTTGTTTTGAGCAGCTACTATGTTCGGAAACTTTTCTACGAGTATACGAGCCGTGTGGTATGTCATGTGATTACATCTTGGGTTGTGGTTGTGGTTTGATATAGCTTGTTCTTATACAATGTGTAGATGAGAGGTTGGAGTCTTGGAAGAAATTTCAGACGTAGGAAATTGGATTATGTGGTTTACGGGCTAAGGTTGACGTAATGATCTTCAGTTATGTTGTGTTGTCGGGCCTATATGGAATGGGGTGACGTGGGATCAACCCCGGGTATAAGCATGTTAAGTTTACACGACAGTTTGATGACTTTGGAACGACTCTAAAAACATTCGAGGACGAACGTATGTTTAAATGAGGGAGAATGTAAAGACCCGACCGGTTATTTTGATCATTTGCACTACGCTCAGTAGTTGGAGGGCATAAGTAGCGTCGTATGATTTATAGTGACTTATGTGAATCGTCTGTTTTGATTTTCAGGTTATTCAGAATCTATTTGGAAGAATGATTTTCAGGGTAAATGACTTTCGGAGGCCATAACAATACTTCCTTTAGATCTTGTGAAGTAAGAATGGGAAGCCATATTACCACAAAACCAACCACCTAATATAGGACCTGACTTATTGCACACACAACAACCTGGTTAGTTTGAGACTTTTAACAAATAAGGAACCGCAAATTGGGGATGCAATGCACCTGAACAGTTAAACGTTTCTAAATATTTTTGCAACGGCGGTGCGTTTCCTGGCTTTGCTATCTCCCCCTTTTTTTTCTTCCTCTCCTTTTCTCTCTTTTTTTTTCTAATTATTTTTTTTTATTTTTTTTTATTTTATGGCTAAGATCGAATCCTATGGCCTATGGGGATTGCCTACGTATCATGACGCCGCATGAATCAGATCATTACGTAGTTCAGGAAGATTGAGAATAAGTAAATAAGCTAACTCTTTTTTTTTTACTTTTTATAAAACTCAGACATAAAAGAAAGGCTTTAAAAGAAGAAAGAAAATATTTTTGGCTACTTTTTTTGAAATGTTTGAAAGAAAGACTTCTAAAGAAGCAAGAAAATATTTTTTGGATTTTGATTTGTATTATATTTCTTTTTTGAATGAAAGACCTCTAAAAATTATTTTTCTTTTGTTTTGAATTTTGGGAATTTCAAAAGTAAAAAGAAAATATTTTATTGAAATTCCATTCGTTTTATCTTTTTTTTAAAGAAGAAAGAAAATATTTTTGGATTTTGAATGTTGCCTCTAAATTTTCAAAAAAGAGACTTTAAAGAAAGACTTCTAAAGAAGAAAAAGAATTTATTTTTTTTGGATTTTTGCTTCTAATTGTTTTCTAATTTTTTAAAAAAATACTTTTGAAGAAGGGAAGAACATATTTTTGGATTTTGTTTGGTGATTTTTTGAATGAAATACTTCAAAAAAGAAGGAAAATATTTTTGGGTTTTTAAAATTTTGGATTTTCTAAGGAAAGAATTCTAAGAAGGAATTAAGGAAAGGGAAAACACTTTTTTTTTTTGGATTTTTTGGAAAATGTAGGCCGGAATCGATGAGGTTTGCCTACGTATCTCACATCCGGTGAAAATCAGACCCCGCGTAGTTCGGCCGTTTTGACAGAACAAGAGGAAACATGACCTTTTGAAAACAATGGCTTATTTTCTTTATCTCTCTCTTTTTTTTGGAAAATTTCCGCAGAGTTTTGGATTTCAAATACCTACCTCACATCTTTTCTTTTCTTTTCTTTTTTCTTTTTTTTTTTAAATTTTCTTTCCCTATTGTAGAAGTCGATTTACATGCAAGCCGAAACAAACAGATGTCAAGTAGAACTTAAGATGCATCAGGATGGTCTTTTAGTGTGGGTACACATGTCCTAGACGGACCCAACCCCTATGTTGGATCCCCAAAGTCAAATGCATGTGATGCAAATAAACGTACCTACTAGGGATCCGGCATGAGATTAAGTTATTCTAGGTTAAAATCTTAGGTGTATTGTTCTATACTTGACTTACCCGAGCGGACAACTCGAGACGCGGGGGGAGGGGGCAACGTATCGATAACCAAAAAGTCATCCGGCTTTGTAACTTATCTGATCCTCGTTCTAAATTAGGGTATGATACTAATAGAAAAGAAGTCACGCCAGCATGCATTTCCTAGAAGATTTAGAAGACTCAGAGAGAAGAAGGGCTTCGCAACAGTTTTATATACAGTTCAAGCAATATCAAAGCGGTAAAAAGCGGCATTTAGCACATTAGGCTCAAACACGCAAAAAATCAAATAATAAAACAAAGCCAAGTATCACAGTTATTCTAAGCTCGAATTCTTGAACCCTGAATCAGAGATTCTGGGTTCGCTCTCCAACAGAGTCGCCAGAGCTGTCACACCTCCTTTTTTTCCTAAGGGGGATAAGGGAGTTTTTCCAATTAAAGTGACGTTATCGAAATGAGATTATTATTTTTTATCAGAGTCGCCACTTGGGATAATTTTTGGTGTCCCAAGTCACCGGTTTATTTTAAAATCCCAAATCGAGAAAAATTTGACTCCATTTAAAGTCTGCGAAAACTAGAAGACCGGGTAAGAAATTATGTTAACTCAGGTGAAGGTGTTAGGCATTCTCGGTGGTATCTCCAATTGTAGCCCCTCTGGGATGTAAAATATATCTCTTCTCACCATCCCCATAGTGTATGAGACAAATGTATGCATTTCGATTAGGGTCGTATTCTATGGTTACGATTCTACCATATATGTCTTTTTCATTCTGTCGAAAATCGATTTTACGGTATAGACGCTTATGACCTCCCCCTCTATGCCTTGCGATAATGATTCCTTTGGCGTTACCACATTTTCCACAATGATTGTTCCGGGTTTTAGCACGATCGTCCAACTATTATTAATTGGACTAATTATCTGATTTAATACATTTTTTAACCTATTTTGCATTTTTATCTTTATAACGCTTTTAATTATTTTATGGAATTTGTTTGAACAAGTCGCGTACTTGTTTGTTATTGTAACACATTGCGAATCGCGTCACGGGAACCGTACCCACGATCTACGACATATTTATTTTTATTATTATTTGAAATTGTGGTCGAGTCACGTCAGCGTGCACTCGAATGGGATTTATGTATCGTGATCACCACAGGTATCGTACCCATAATCACGATGTTTATCATTAATCGCGCCTGAAGCAACTAGGGAGTTCATGAATTATTCATTTGAAACTAACTTGAGATTACTGCGAAGGTCGAAAAGTATGGAATTGATTGTGAGTAAATACATGTTTGAATACTGTGAATTCTACAAGTCAATATAAATTCCTTTGGGCTAAATTTACCTCATAATCCCATTCTGTGGACATTTGGCAAGACAGGCTCATCATACTTTGTACATATAAGATTGTTACTGATCTCAGTAAAAAAATCATACCAAAACAGCTGAAATGACAACTTTTGAAATGAATTTGAGCATTGACTACTAAATTCAACAAGAGAATAGGTGACTAACTCATTTCAAAATTGAGGACAGCAAACTAAAACTAAATGACTCAGCTAGTTAGCAACAATATTCCCTAGGTGGAATCAAACTACTGGTAATTCACATGAGCTTCATACAAGTCATTTTACTATTTCACCCAAAATTAAAATCAAATACACATTCATAGCAAATCAAAGCAGCAGAAATCGCGACTTGAAAGAACCACGAAAATTCAAAACGAATTCAAGCATTTTTTTTGTCATTTGATGAAGATATAATACAAGTGAGCTTGGAACTGACCTAATTGAGCAGAGAAGACACTAAGGAATCATTTCGAGTGAAGCTCAGCAAGGTCTCGGCAAAGCAGGCATTAGCAACGGAGCGAATATGATAAAACTAATATAAAAGAAGAAAAACTATCGAGAGAAAAATCTCCCCCTAAACAAAACTCTTTAATGACTACATTGTGGATGCTTTTTGTTGTTTTTTTTTTTTGTGAGAAGTAAAGGTCCTTATTTATAGATGTGCAAAACTTGTCTTCCAAGAAAAGGATAAGACATATTAAGGAGATTTAATCCTTTTAGGAGTCTTTTTCCATTCCTTCAAGAAAAAGGATTGCTTATAGAATTAGAAATTCAGGGCAAAATCCTAACAAGCTCTGATACCACTTGTTGGGTTCGAAATAACATAGTGCATGCGGAAACTAACAATACAAAACTTGATGAACGATAAATCATGACGACAAAAGAAAAATATATTAAATTAAGCATAATAGTTGATAATTCTTTGATCAATTGATCTACATATGATAAAACTAATATAAAAGAAGAAAAACTATCGAGAGAAAAATCTCACCCTAAACAAAACTCTTTAATGACTACATTGTGGATGTTTTTTGTTTTTTTTTTTTGTGAGAAGTAGAGGTCATTATTTATAGATGTGCAAAACTTGTCTTCCAAGAAAAGGATAAGACATATTAAGGAGATTTAATCCTTTTAGGAGTCTTTTTCCATTCCTTCAAGAAAAAGGAGTCCTAATAGAATTAGAAATTCAGGGCAAAATCCTAACAGAAGGTTCAGTGAAATTTTGGGGTGGAATGGAGCCACCGACGCGGTGGCAGACGGCGGCAGTGACGGCAGGGATTGGGCGGTGCGGCCAAGAGAGAAGGTAGGGTTTTGAAAGGGGGAATCCGTCTCTAGGGGAAGAGATTGGGGCATTTGTATCTATACCCGTTTTTTGGGTCACGTTTTAATTTGCACCCGTTTTGCAACAAAATTGCAAGTCTACTCACTTTTCGCATAAACTTCAGGCATACGGGTCTGAAGTAGCAAAGGCAATCACACAAACTTCAACATTCTAGAAAACGAGCCTGAAGTTATTTGTAATTGCTGAACTTAAGCATTCTACTAGCTGAAGTTTTATTCTCGATTTGTTGTACTTAAACATGTTTTAGATGAAGTTTTGTCCTGGATTTAATAGTTTTGTCGTAAAGTTTTTTCAAAAACATCAGCAGAAGATGCTGAAGGTATTTAGTTTATTTGTAAAAACTTCAGCACTAAATAAGCTTAAGTTTTGTCCTAGATTTGTTAGTTTTGTCATAAAGCTTTTCAAAAGTTTCAGCAGAAGCTGCTGAAGTTATTTAGTTCGTTTGTAAAAACTTCAGAACTAAATAAGTTTAAGTTTTGTCTTGGATTCATTAGTTTTGTCATAAAGTTTTTTCAAAAACTTCAGCAGAAGATGCTGAAGTTATTTAGTTCTTTTGTAAAAACTTCAGCACTAAATAAGTTGAAGTTTAGTTTTGTCATAAAGCTTTTTCAAAAACTTCAGCAGAAGATGCTTCAGTTATTTAGTTCATTTGTAAAAATTTCAGCACTAAATAAGTTGAAGTTTTGCACATGTAGCCGGAAGAAGGAGCGCCTGAAGTTGTAAAACTTAGAGTATTAATTAAATAATTTTAAAAATATGGGTACATGTTAAATTGGGGCGGCCAAATAGGACGCTTCGTTCAATTTTTACTAGGGATTAGGTGTTTAAGGGAGTGGTGAGCGGATGGGCTAGGTCAGATGGAGGAAAAATGGGCCATGCAAAATTGGCCCAATCCGATTTTAACTAAAAGAACAAGCCCCCATTCTTCTTTAATAAGTCAAATCACTTTATTTTCAAATGTAGTCATTCAAATTTCCCAAATCAAACCTAATTTTACAAAATTGAATTACTTACTATTTTCTAACAATTAACTAATTAATTTAACACTAAGGAAATTATTAATTTAAAACTTAAAGCTAAAATGTAAAAATGACCATTGTATATTTTTTTATAATTTTTATTTGATAATGCATTTAATTAATGTTAAATCCTAAATGCAATTAAAATTATTTTGGACTTTTTTAGGAATAATTTACATATAGGGGGGAAATTAGGTGCTCACGCGCATAATTGATACGCAGGCATAGAAATCTACTTTCCTCGTGCCATCTGATAATGAAATTACTTATCATGGAAGAAAGGTTTTGAAAAAAAATCACAGATTTCAAATTCACTCATATTTTTGGTGATTTCGGTGAAAGATATGGGTTTTACTATTATACTTGAAAAAGGCATGCTTATTTTTCCGGAAATTGTGAACGAGCGGAGTATTATATTTTGAGCTATTACTTGCATTGTTCATTTCTTTTGTTCCGAGCCGTTGCTTGAATGTCGGTGTTTAATTTTGACCTTTGTCCAAGCTCGTCACTACTTTCAACATAAGGTTAGGTTTGTTACTTATTGAGTACATGGGGCCGGTTGTACTCATACTACACTTCTGCACCTTGCATGCATATGTTGGATGTTGATATTGTTGTGTATGGCAGGAACTAGATTTGAAGATATACCTGCGTTTCGATCATAACTGTCTCTTGATGTTGATAGCTTTAGAAGTTTTAATCTGTTCATGTATATTTCAGATAGAAGATGTATTTTATTTCATACCAGCTTTATAAATTTAAAATCTTAAAAGCTTATGATTTGCACTACAAATCCTTGGAAAGTGTAATAAGTCAGTTATAACAATTTTTGTTTCTTAGTTAAATTCCTTTGAATCAAATTGTTGTTATTTAGATTACCTGTCGGGTGAGGTTAGATGCCATCATGGCCAAGGCCGGCTGAAGGGCCAAGCAGGTAAGGCCATGGCTTTAGGTCCCGCAATTATCTGGGGCCTCATTTTTCAAATTATGTTTTCTATGATTGATTTTCTTTCAAAAATATTAAATACTATAAGGTAAAAAGTATAAAATAATTATAGAAGATGAATAGATAACTGTTTACTCCAGGATTGAATTTTCAGTATGACATTAATATTGTCTTCTCCTTTTTCCATAATAAAGCTTGTATTTTTTTCAATTTTTTTTCTCCTACAAAGCTTTTTATTCTTTCAAAACAAGGACATTGAATAAATTAAATTGCACATTCATTGTCATTACTATTTCTCAAGTTTTCAAGCATGCACAATAACAATCAAAATTAACTAAAGCAATGAAACTTTGCTTTGCATTTTTTGAGTGTTTTCACTTCATAGATGTAATTTACTTATTTTCAATTAAACATTAGAATTCAAATATGTTAGTATGAATAAGGTTACTCAACTTAAAAATGATTATTATTGAAACTTTAATACTTTCATGGGTGGTCAAAAAAGATTAAAGATGTTATTTATATTGTCAAATAGAAAAGAACGATTAAAATAAATTATATACATATCATTAATAATTTTATATCTCAAAAAGTAAGATAAAATATAGTTAAAATAAAAATATGTATGAACTTTTGTTATATGCTTAAGGCCTCTTAATAAAGTTTGGCTTTAGGCCACAATATTTTTTGAGCCGCCTCTGATCATGGCGAGTTGGATTTCGGGTCGTGACAGTAATACAATTATCGTTTGTGCTCAGGAGACTGGGTTAATCAATAATCACATTGCCTTGAATTAAATATATGGGAATAGGCTCTTCATAGTTTTGTAGAGATCTTTTGCAGACGCCCTTTGTCTTGAGTAAGCAAAGTCTATTGTCGTCCCTTTTGGAGTTGACTAATTGGGTTCATTAGAGTTGCCAAATTAATCTTTTATTTATTTACTTGTTTGTCTATCCAAGTTATAGCTAGGTTTTGTTCCCTTTTCGATATGTAGTTTTTCATTTTTTTGGATAAGCTGTGTACTATGCATATTTTTACACGATATTCCTAGTGTGTGTGTGAGCCAACTTAATTTTATTGCCATTTACTTAGTCAAGTAAACATTTTATTGCCATTTATATTTCGATATTACCTTAATTCATAGTCGTCATCATTCAATGAGACATTATGATTCACATGAACAAACTCCACATAACTGATAGATACTATATGAAGACTCTAGCAAGGTTAATACTTGCCACCTGAACCACTATTTTCTTCAAGATCAGCGGAGTAGGTCTTTAACCCACGGCATATGCATGTCCCTTCAATACAATGACAAGTCGGAAGCACATTTTCACATTCCATTTCACAAGCTGGTGTCGTCTTATATGTCCTTAGACTTGTCACAACATCTGAAAATCACAAAACTCGTTAGCATCTTACGTAGCATTTTAAGAGGGGAAGAGAAATAACATTCGCCTTTAATTTAATCAAAGATCTCTAGTTCTAGCATGTATTAATTCGGATTTAATCGGGCCACAATCCAATATAGGGTGAAATATTATCAAAAAAAGAAACGAGAGAAATACACTTACCACATGAAACGATCAAGAAGGCAACTACGAAAAACACAGTAATCAAAGCCTTGTCCATATTATGTATAAGAAAGCCTTTAAGCACTTAGCAGAGTTTCTTACCATGTATATACAGTATTATATAGTATCTCGTTCTTTAAGAACCTACCAAAAAAGGAAACTAATATAAGGTTATTACCAATTAGGAATTGGATTTTCCAAATCTTGAAATTTGGTTAGTGGGTCAAAGAAATTCTTTTTACTATGGAAGGTAATCAATGGAATATGTCTAGTACGGTTTAAATGGGAAAATGGCTTGCCGATGTACAAAGCATCCAGCACTAATTCAAACCACTTTATACCAATTTGTACATTTTTTAAATCTAATTATCCGGAACGTACACTAAAATGTGAAATACTTATACAATAAAAGAAAAAATAACAACAAAGAGCATTGACCGAGGGTGAGAAAATCCCAAGATCTCTTGTTTCTTATATGATATTATTGTCTCTCCTGTTGAGCCGAGAGTCTCTCGAAAACTGCTTCTCTAACCTTAGGGTAAGAGTAAGGTCCGCGTATACTCTACTCTCTTCAAACTCCACTAGTGAAATTTTACTGAATATGTTGTTGTTGTAAGTAGTGAGAGAGCCATACTTGTATTTAGATGGTCGGCACACAATTTAGTTACCCAATCTTGGATTAATCAAACTTTCTGTATAAACAATACCAATATGTCTCAACTCCATCAATGTCATCATCAGAATTCAAAGGCCATATTCGATTGCTTAATCCAAATGATCCATCGGATATCCTGTATACATGATCTCTTCCCGAATATTTCATGTTGTTAAGTAGCACTTATTCACTATTTAAAAACCTATACATCGGGGTAGGATGTTGTCCGTTAGTTGGTATGGTGAACAAGTTGGTCCACGATTCTTTGACGCCATAAGTTTTCATTGCCCATAAATTAAAGGTTATCTCGTTGCTAAAATAAACACAAAGCATTCCTCCTAACACTGATACACCCAGCTCATCGTCTGGAGAAATTTGTACACCGCCTGTCTCTGGAAAAGCTATTATTCCATATTTTTCGCTCAAAATATTCAATAAAACCACAACCCGCCCTCCGGAATATCCGTACCAATGAAATGCTCCATGCACAAATGCAAAACATTCCCCTTCACATCTCCAATAATAATTCACCGTTTCATGAATTTGTTGTGGGACTATTTTCAAAATTTTAAATAGACATGTGTTTTTTTAATTTTACAAGTGTCTATGAATATCTATCATGTAGCCTTTTGCACGAAGATATATGGCCAAATGGCTAAGCCATAAACAAGTGGTAGTGGAGATATAACACTTATCTTTTTGCATGGAATATTTTTGACAAGTAGATGAACACTTGCCATCTTCTTACACAATTCTACAACTATAAGTACTCACTTCCTATACCATCCGAAGATACCAACAATTTTTTTATTCTCTCATGATTGCTAATGTTTAGTAATCATCACTACAAGCCTTTTCTTTTTCAATTATGTGTAGTCTTTTGTATGTACCAATTTCTTTTATAATCTGTGCTTACTTTCTCTTTCCAACTTGCTGGATTTATTATTTAATTTTTATGATTCATGTATCCTTTAAATAAAATAGAGATGGGCTTGTTTAATCCTGGGAAAACCCGTCACTACCCAAAATCACCAGTCGCGATGGAACCTAACTCAACTCGCTAGGTAAGCCAACTAACAGATAAAAACCACTCATCTGAGATTATAAGAAATTAGAGAATAAATAACTGAACACTTACAAATTTATTCAAGACCTGGTAGTACGACTCATGAGCTTCTAAGACTTGGAATATACAAAGCTAGTATGAATAATACACGTTCTGTTTGAAAGATACATAAACAGAATAACAAAACCTAAGCTACCAAGGACAAGAGGTAGCTATATCCGGAATGCGCTAACATCATCAGAATCAGCACCTGACATCACCAGCAACTCAACTTCAGAAATCTGTACACATCGTATAGAAGTGTAGTATCAGTACAACCGACCTCATGTACTGGTAAGTATTTTTTCTAACCCCGTAGAAGTAGTGACGGGGCTTTTAGTTAAAAGATGTTTATTGTTATAACTTGTATATTATATTAACAATAAAAGCAGTTCAAAGCTTAACAGATAAAAGTATCAAATACAACTCTGCGAGACAGTCAACAATTACTAAAAGGAATCACAGTAGTAGATTTATAATCTTTTCTGGTATAAGAAGTATATCCAAGATATCACGTCAAACGGCACGGTAACACCCTACGTGCTTCTATCCTGCCTCACCAGATATATATATATATATATATATATATATATATATATATATATNTACAAATCATGTATTTCCATCTTATTTATTATATTTATACTTAGGCCTCCAATGAGATAGTTAATTGAAATTGATATTCTCTGTTTTCCAATTGTTGTTATTACTCACATGCTTTTTCGGTTAGTCTTTTACTGTTGCCCACATGTGTATCCTTGCATATTGTCGTACTTGCGTATTTCCTACTTTGTAATTCCTATTATCTATATTTCTATCATTTGGTTGGTTCTGTTACTCGTACATTTGGGGGATGAGTTGAACGCACGAAAGGTGTTGCCGTGCTAATTGATTTGTCACAAATATATATATATATATATATATATATATATATATATAAATTTATTTGTGACAAATCAATTAGCACGCAACACCCTTCATGCGTTCAACTCATCCTCCCAAATGTATGAGTAACATAACCAACCAAATGACAGAAATATTGATAACATGAATTACAAAGTAGGAAATACGCAAGTACAACAATGGACAAGGATACACATGTGGGCAACAGTAAAAGACTAAGCAAAAAGCACGTAAGTAATAACAACAATTGGAAAACAAAGAATATCAACTTCAATTAACTAGCACATTGGAGGCCTAAGTACAAATATAATAAATAAGACGGAAATACATGATTTTTACAAGTTGACAAGTAAGGGCATGAATGGCTAACATGGTAGAAGGCTTATACTAAAGTGCAAGAGAATAGGTACAACATGAGTATAATTATAAAAGCAGAAAATAGGCATGGTATTTACAAGTTAAGCATGTAGAAGGTATGAGAAACACAACAACAATTGAAATAGAGATTAATGACAGAACAATAGCAACAAGTCACATCAGATCTATAATTATGACAATAATAGTTCAAGGTAAGGACATGAACGTATACACGGAAGACTGATATAAAACATAATGCATGTCCCTCATCCTCGCCTGCACGGAAACACCCATCGTGCCATAACCTCACGATAACACACAATCATAACAATATAAATGAAATGGCACGACATCACCCTTCGTGCATTTACTCTCAAATGATATGGCACAACATCACCCTTCGTGCTTTTACTCTCAATAACATGGCGCGGTATCACCCTTCGTGCTTTACACTCTTCCTCACATGATAATGAATATAAAATGGCATGGCATCACCCTTCGTACATTACACTCATCCTCACATGATAATGAATATAAAATGGCACGGCATCACCCTTTGTGCATTACACTCTTCCTCACATGATAATGAATATAAAATCGCACTGCATCACCCTTTGTGCATTACACTCTTACTCACATGATAATGAATATAAAATGATACGGCATCACCCTTCGTGCTTTACACTCTTCCTTACCAAGCATATGAATATCAATAAAATGGCAAGGCATGGAGTATAAATAACATCGAGGAGAGTGTTCCACGAATATTCCAAACAAATTCTCAATCACTGCTTTACAAGCCAGCAATGATTTAATGAACCCACAAGGGCCATATAATTCAAGTACTTTCACAAATCCCACAATTTATCAACAACACAAGTATGGAATGTAGCATCACAAATATTGGTCGTAGCAATATATTAATGATTATGCAAAGAGATGACCGAATTAGACGCATCAATGTATTCTTAGAATTCCATCAAATTTGATCAAGTTATATTAGGCTAAATCTTGATTCTAACATTTAATACTATGTTCTCAATATCTAGAAGTCAAGTGAGGCATGAAGCAAGAAGGTCACGAAATTCTACAAACACAAATGTAACATAACCCACCCACCCACCCCCGAGCATGATTAACCCCGGCACATACATATACGCTCGTCACTTCATATATGTATCACCCCCGCATGTAGCAAACAATGACAAATAGGAGAAAAAATTCCCTCAACAAAGTTAGGCAAGACACTTACCTCGAACAAGCCAATAACAATACCGAGCAAGCCAAGTGATGCTCCAAAAATGCCATCACGCGCGTAGTGACCGATGAACGGCTCAAAACACTGCCCAAATTTTCTGTTTGTACAGCCTGTTCCACCGGCATCAGAGATGAGTGTTTCATCAAATTGCAACACGGAGAGCAAATGAAGTTTCCCAATTTCCAAAGGCATGCTTCCTTCAAAGTTATAGTTGTGAATAAACAAGTTTCTTAACGATTGTAGGTCTCCTATTTCTACTGGAATTCTCCCACCCAAATTATTATCCCTCAAGTCAAGCACTTCAGTGGTCCAAATTCTGTTTGAATAACACCAATAAAATGGTTTTCTGACAGGACATATGTATCTATGATTTTGACAAAACCGATGTTTGCAGACATGTTGACAACTGAATAGGTATTTTGTCTGCTCAGAATATCCATTCATACGTCATCCGGAAGAGGTTTACAATGCTCCTCTGTTGGAACCACCATTATCAAATTGTTTTATCTTTGCTAGTTTCTTTGGTGGAAAGAACGATCCTAAAATGCTATCGAAAAACGCCAGCATTTTGAATCTGTGGAACAACCAAGGATTGGAGCATTTGATAGACATTGAGTTCTATCAAATATTGGTACATCGTAAGAATAAGATATACACTTGTACGTGTACTCAATCTTTGATAGACATTGAATTCTATCACATAATCCTACATATTATATTGCTACAAAGTATGAAGAAGATATACACTTATCTAATTAATCTTTCATAGACATACACTTTCCTACTGGAAGAATCCAACTCAAACAGCATTACAGTAACTAATAACGTTAACTAGGTTTTCACAAGCCACACAAATTGAGTCCAACTTTCATCATTTCGAGCCAAATTCAACTACGGACCTACAAATCACAATCCGGACGCGCTCTTAAGTCCAAAATCACCTAACGGAACCATCAAAATTCCAATTCGAGGTCAAATACTAAAAAGTCAAACTCGGTCAACTCTATCAAATTTAAAGCTCTCTAGTTGAGAATCATTCTTCCAAATCTGTCCCAAATAACCTGAAAACCAAAACCGACGATTCGCATAAGTCAAAATACATCATACGGAGATACTCACGCCCGTAAACTACCGAGCAAAGTGCAAATACTCAAAACGGCCAGTCGGTTCGGTACATCTTCCACCACTTAAACACACATTCGTCCTCCAGCGTGCCAGGAGTCGTTCCAAAGCTATCAAATCAAGGTGTAACCCTACTACGCATGAACTCGGGGGTGATCCCTCGTCACCCTGATCCACATAAGCCCGCCAACCCAACATAATTATAGATCCTTATTTCAACCTTGGTCCTTAAACCTTAGAACTCAATCTCTATCATCTAGAACTCATTACAAGACTTGCAGCCACACACTGCATAAGTCTGAACAAGCTTTCTCAACCATAACACAAGATGTAATCACATGATATGCCCCATCACTTTGACATTCACAGTAAGAACTATTGACCACCATTACAGCCAAAAACAAATCCAGTGCCGGTAGAAAACCTCACATCAATTATAACCTCGTTCAAAACCTTCATACCCTACCAATGATGAAAGAAACACGCATAACCGCTTAACCACTCTTCTGATCAATAAGCCAAGAAACTCATTCGCCCGACCAGGGCCATTGTCCACATCCTCAACAAAATATAGTGTTATTCTTCCAAACCTTCCTCATTCCAATACAATAGCGCAAATCTCAGGTCTAGAAACCTCATCTCATCCAATATGAGCAGCCACACCGACAAGCATCAACAATAATCATATGGAGCCACACACAACCCGGTTTCGTATACTAACAAGTAATAATTCAGACATGACAGATAACAGTAAGAAAACTAAATAAGAAAACTACTAGCAAGTAAAGCAGGCAGGGAAATTTTAGCATTTTACTATGAACTATTCTCAACAAGGTGAAAGCAAAATACACGAAATAGAAATAAGGAGCCACATTTCATCATTGTACTGTTATGGCGTGCAACCCGATCCCATCATATCAATCCATACAGGGTACCCATCAAGCCATAATACTCAGGCTCACTGATCACATGTGCATCAATATCAAGCACAACCGAGTGCACAAAAATATAACTGTGGAAAAATTATTAGGAACAAATAATACTGAGAAAGACAAGCACAACTATGGTGCAATGAGAAAATCAACATCACAAAGTCCATCTCACTCATAATTCCATGAGTCTTAAACTGAATCAAAATATGCATGCGAAGAATCATGTAACTCTCACATCCCGCTATAGTATAAGAGAGAAACATATAACATAAGCCAAGGCGCGAATGACATCCATTCCACCCGATGATATACATATGGTAACAATTGTGCAAGAACAAACAGGTCTGATCCGATACACAATACATATTCTCATTAGGCTCAAAATAATCCCCAACCCCAATTCCGATCTTCCTCAAACATGTAATAAACCTTCCAAAAGTCTATAACAACCTTGCCATAACACCTACCATCAATCATCCAATCCTCTATATTTCTTCTCAACTCGCAATCATGGAATAGTCTGCCAACAAAAACATTCAGTCTTTGAGCCTCGAGAATACTAGAATTTTCATACACAATCTCAACACCTCTGCTCAAATAGTTGACACATAATTCATACTCCATCATCTCACGGAGGAATACCCATAAGTCAAAACAAAATGTACCTTCCAACCGGCGAACTCTACTTCGATGGGAACACATAGTGCCAGCAAGACTTAAACACCCAAAATTGTCCGAGACATCAAGAACTCATATCCTTCTCTCCGAAACTATCTGCAACCTTGCACATGCAACTTTTCAAGCCCACACGGCGCATCGCCTCTAACATGCTAACTCGCAACACTACGAAAATCTCATATTCAACTCTGAACCTTACGCAAATTGAACACTTCATCAACCAAGAATCTTTCATTTATCTCAATCCAGGAGAACACCACCACACGCAATATAACATCTATACCTGTAGAAAACATCAACTCCGACCGTGGTCATAACCATGATAAATTCTTCCGAACGCAGTAACACATAATCGAGTAATCAGAACCAATCGCCTCCAACTCAACCGAGTCACGCAAACTGCCAGCTCGAAAGTAACTCAATCCAATATGAACGCCCTGAGGGAACTTCCTGGGAAATCGAATCCATTTCTTGTATCACCCCAACATTGACTTGTAGACCTTTCTTGACAAGGCAATACCGCGGATCCGATTACCATCCGCTACCATTTTCAAGCCCACCCGTTGACAAATTCAAAAGTCCTTAAAGGCTACATAAGACTTGAAACTCGCCAGAACCTTCTCGATAACCACTCATCTTATTCTGATCTTTAATACACAACTAATACGCGTCGAGCAACCTGTGTTTCACTAGCATATGCCCATTCAAAGAAATAACCTAGCAATCTCTCAGTTCGGAAACTGTGACGGCCCATGATCCTACAATCTGATTGTAATTAGCAGCCTCCACTACTTAGCTCGAAGCCATAAAACACCTCATCAGCAACCCAAAGCACCATATCTTCATAGCATGCTCGATATTTCACGACTATTTAGTTGAATACTTCAAAACTCATGCAATGTTGATCATAGAACACCCTGAAGACTCTAACAAGCGCTTACCCATCATTGCAATTGTAAAACAACTTCGCCAAATGCTCTGAAATGTTAACATATGCACTCCACCGAATGGAAACCTCATACGAGACACACGATCCAAACCCATCATGCAAGAGATGCCCCACCAACTATACTCAAATCGACACCTTGCCATGAACTTACCTTAATCACAATAGTCAGGCCACCATCCAATCTTCCCAAATCTGCGATTACCAACCAGGCATATGACATGCCTCATACCCCAAATAAATGGCTAGAAGATTTAACACTGCATCTTTTTCTGAGCCTAGGCAACACATCGTGATGATAATCAAGCATTCATAACCCGTCGTAATCTATCTGTAGCATCATCAATCGTCGTCACATAGCGAATACTGAGCGCACAACATCACATATGAGCGATCGGCAGGAGTCAAAGTCGTAGGTTTCAACATGAAACAAGGCCGCACGATATGGAAAAAAAATAAGGGAAATTTTTCCTAAATGCCCTGTAGCCTCCCAAAGATAGGTATGGACGTCATCATACCGATTCGTAGGACTCTACTAAACACTTGATCATGACTCATAGAACCTACAAATCTAGTGCTCTGATACCACCTTGTAACGACCCAAAATCACCAGTCGCAATGGCACCTAACTCAACCAACTAGGTAAGCTAACTAACAGATAAAAACCACTCATCTAAGACTATAAGAAAATAGAGAATAGATAACTGAACATTTACAAATTTATTCAAGACCTGGTAGTACGACTCATGAGCTTCTAAGACTTGGAATATACAAAGCTAGTATGAATAATACACGTTCTGTTTGAAAGATACATAAACAGAATAACAAAAACCTAAGCTACCAAGGACAAGAGGCAGCTATATTCGGAATGCGCTAACATATTCAGAATCAGCACCCGACATTGCCAGCAGCTCAACTTCATAAATCTGTACACATCGTACAGAAGTGTAGTATCAGTAGAAACGACCCCATGTACTGGTAAATATTTTGTCTAACCTTGTAGAAGTGCTGACGGGGCTTTTAGTTAAAAGATGCTTATTGTTATAACTTGTACATCATATTAACAATAAAAGGAGTTCAAAGCATAATAGATAAAAGTACCGTATACAACTCTACGAGACAGTCAACAATTACTAAAAGGAATCACAGTAGTAAATTTACAATATTTCCTGGTATAAGAAGTATATCCAAGATATCACGTTAAACAGCACGGTAACACCCTTCGTGCTTCTTTCCCTGCCTCACCATATATATATATACATGTAATTTATTTGTGAAAAATCAATTAGAACCGCAACACCCTTCGTGAGTTCAACTCATCCTCCCAAATGTACGAGTAACAGAACCAACCAGATGATAGAAATATCGATAACATGAATTACAAAGTAGGAAATATGCAAGTACAACAACGGACAAGGATACACATGTGGGCATCAGTAAAAGACTAAGAGAAAAGCATGTGAGTAAAAAGAACAATTGGAAAACAAAGAATATCAACTTCAATTAACTAGCACATTGGAGGCCTAAGTACAAATATAATAAATAAGACGGAAATACATGATTTTTACAAGTTGACAGGTAAGGGAATGAAGGCTAACATGGTGGAAGGCTTGTACAAAAGTGCAATAGAAAAGATACAACATGAGTATAATTATAAAAAGCAAGAAATAGGTA
Source organism: Nicotiana undulata (assembly GCA_005239495.1). Classification (NCBI taxonomy): domain Eukaryota; kingdom Viridiplantae; phylum Streptophyta; class Magnoliopsida; order Solanales; family Solanaceae; genus Nicotiana; species Nicotiana undulata. The sequence continues at coordinate 46,472 of ML245554.1, forward strand.
TGGTATTTGCAAGTTAAGCAGGTAAAAGGTATTAGCAACACAACAACAATTGAAATAGAGATTAATGACAGAACTATAGCAACAAGTGACATGAGATCTATAATTATGACAATAACAGTTTAAGGTAAAGATATGAACGTATACATGGAAAACTGATATCAAACATAATGCATGTCCCTCATCCCCGCCTGCACGGAAACACCCATTGTTTCATGACCTCACGATAACACACAATCATAACAATATAAATGAAATGGCACGACATCACCCTTCGTTCTTATAGTCTCAAATGATATGGCACGACATCACCCTTCGTGCTTTTACTCTCAATAACATGGCACGGAATCACCCTTCGTGCTTTACACTCTTCCTCGCATGATAATGAATATAAAATAGCACGGCATCACCCTTCGTGCATTACACTCTTTCTCACATGATAATGAATATAAAATCACACAGCATCACCCTTCGTGTATTACACTCTTCCTCACGTGATAATGAATATAAAATCTGCATTACCCTTTGTGCATTACACTCTTACTCACATGATAATGAATATAAAATGGCATCACCCTTACTGATTTACACTTCCTTACCGAGCATATGAATATCAATAAAATGGCAAGGCAGGAAGTATAAATAACATTGAGGAGAGTGTTCAACAAATATTACAAACAAATTCTCAATCACTGTTTTACAAGCCAACAATGATTCAATGAACTCTCAAGGGACATATAATTCAAGTACTTTCACAAATCCCATAATTTATCAACAACACAAGTATGGAATCTAGCATCTCAAAATATCGCCCGTAGCAATGTATTAATGATTATGCATAGAGATGATCGAATTAGACGCATCAATGTATTCTTAAAATTCTATCAAATTTGATCAAGTTATATTAGGCTAAGTCTCGATTGTAACATTTTATATTATGTTCTCTATATCTAGAAGTCAAGTGAGGCATGAAGCAAGAAGGTCACGAAATTCTACAAACACAAATGTAACATAATCCACCCCCGAGCATGATTAACCCCTGCACATACATATATGCTCGTCACTTCATATATGCTTCACCCCCGCATGTAGCAAACAATGACAAATAGGAGGAAAAATTCCCTCAACAAAGTTAGGCAAGACACTTACCTCGAACAAGCCAATAACAATATCGAGCAAGCCAAGTGATGCTCCAAAAATTCCATCACGCGCGTAGTGACCTCCGAACAGCTCAAAACACTACCAAAATTTTCTGTTTATACAGCCTGTTCCAGCAGCATCAGAGATGAGTGTTTCATTAAATTGCAACACGGAGAGCAAATGAAGTTTCCCAATCTCCAAAGGCATGCTTCCTTCAAAGTTATAGTTATGAATCAACAAGCTTCTTAATTATTGCAGGTCTTCTATTTCTATTGGAATTCTCCCACCCAAATTATTATCCCTCAAGCCAAGCACTTCAGTCGTCCAAATTCTTTTAGAATAACACCAAAATAATGGTTTTCTGAGTTTTCTGACAGGACATTTGTATCTATGATTTTGACAAAACCGATGTTTGCAGACATGTTGACAACGGAATAGGTCTTTTGTCTGCTCAGAATGTCCATCCATACGTCATCCGGAAGAGTTTTACAATGCTCCTCTGTTGGAACCACCATTATCAAATTGTTTGATCTTTGCTAGTTTCTTTGGTGGAAAGAACGAACCTAAAATGCTATCGAAAAACTCCAGCATTTTGATCTGTGGAATGACCAAGGATTGGAGCATTTGATAGACATTGAGTTCTATCAAATATTGGTATGGCGTAAGAATAAGATATACACTTGTACGTCTACTCAATCTTTGATAGACATTGAATTCTATCAAATAATCCTACAAATTATATTGCTACAAAGTATGAAGAAGATATACACTTATCTACTTAATCTTTCATAGGCCTGCGCTTTCCTACTGGAAGAGTCCAACTCAAAAAGCATTACAGTAACTAATAACGTTAACTAGGTTTTCACAAGCCACACAAATTGAGTCCAACTTTTGCCATTTCGAGCCAAATTCAACTATGGACCTCCAAATCACAATCCGGACACGCTCCTAAGTCCGAAATCACCCAACGGAGCTAACAAAACCATCAAAATTCCAATCCGAGGTCAAATACTAAAAAGTCAAACTCGGTCAACCTCTTTCAAATTTAAAGCTCCCTAGTTGAGAATCATTCTTCCAAATCAGTCCCGAATAAACTAAAAATCAAATTTTTTTATTCACATATGTCAAAATACATCATACGGCGATACTCACGCCCGTAAACTAGCGAGCAAAGTGTAAATACCCAAAACGACCAGTCAGGTCGTTACAGAAATATTTCACATTGTTGAAATAGTTTCTTAGGACAGTGCCTATAACGACTCAAGCCAGTTGGTGTAATTCCGCTTACAAATAATATTATTGCAGTATTATTACTGTTATTTTCCCGTGTCATTTTCCTACAATCTAAGAAACTATGGCAAGTAATACTACTACGAAATTTTTTGATGGTGCTACCAATTTGGTATTCTCTCCGCTGTTACTATTTCAGTTGTCCTGCCAAATATCTATGGTGTAGCAAATACGTTATTGCATTCATAACTTTGGCTGACACTACTGTCAAAAAATAAGTATGTGAATAGACATGGTTACATATTCAATGCTAATATTAAAACCTTAAAGAATATGCACCTCAATGCAAGAGAAGAGATGGGATAAATGATAATCTCGCTAAGTCAAAATTAAATTTGACTAAAGCGGATAATATAATTATTGCGGTCATTTCCCAAATAAATAATGTGGCCAATGTGATAAATTGGGTGTCAAACTCTGGTGCTACTAGGCACATTTGTGCAGACAAATTTTTTTTGCCTTACACCTATATTGAGAAAGGAAAAGAAACTATTTATCTTGGTGACTCAAGAACAACTCGTGTTCTCGGAAAAGAAAAATTCTTCTCAAACTCACATCTGGTAAACTCTAGCATTGGGAGATGTATTGCTTGCTCCTAATATCCAAACCAATTTGGTTTCTGTGGGGTTATTAAGGAAAGTTGGAGGGAAGGTTTTCTTTGAAAATAATGAGGTTGTATTGACCATAAATGATATTTTTGTGGGCAATGGATATTGTGACCATGGTTTATATATGCTTAATATTTCTGATACTAGATATGAAAATACATCTTCTTCTGCTTATATAGTTGAGTCAATTTCTTTGTGTGATGATCCAAGGGGTCACTTTATGAATTTAGACTCCGTTCTAGGCTTAGTAGATATAAAACTATTAATTTTTAATACTTCAATTTGTGTGCGTAGTCCGGGCGTGAAATCGAAAAGCTGTTATGTGAAAATATGAGAAATAGTAAATTCTAGAGTTAAAATTTGATTATAGTTGACTTTGGTCAACATTTTTAGTAGACGGACCCGGATCGACGATCCTGAAAGGTCCGCAGTAAAATATGGGACTCGGGCGTATGCCCGAAAATGAATGATGAGTTCCCAAGCCTTAGAAATCAATTTTTGAAAGAAATTGTTTGCTGAAATATTTATGAAATAAAGAAAATAATTAATGTGTGAAACCATTGGTATCGGGCCCGTATTTTTGTTCCGGATCCCGGTAAAGATTTGTTAAAGAATTTAAAGGTTAACTGTGAAATTTGGTGGAAAACGGAGTTTATTTGACGTGATTCGGACATCCTGTTGACAAAATAATGAACTTTAAGTGTTCTTGAGGAAAATGATGAGTTGAGGTTTAATTCATAGTTTTACATGTTATTTTCATGATTTGATCACACGAGCGAGTCTGTATGATGTTTGTACACTTGCGTGCATATTTTGTTTAGAGCCCCGAGGGCTCGGGTGAGTTTCGGATAGACCACGGGATATTTTTACACTTGAAAAGTTGCTGGTTTTTGCCATTTTCTGGTGCCCAGGCATTTAACTCTATGCATTCGCATTGCCTTAGTCGCAAACGCATAGAGTATAAAATAATGTCCCCCTCCTTGTGCTATGCGAACGCGGTCTGGGCCCCGCGAACGCATAGTGTAACTTGGACCTGGGGAAGGGGAGGCCAACTGTGTTATGCGAACGCACAGTATAAAAATGGGCCTGGGGGAGGGGAGCCCAAATACACTATGAGGACGCACCCCCTGTACGCGATCGCGATGGCCCAAGGTCCTAAGCCTGTGCGAACACGGCAGGCCCTATGCGAACGCATAGAAGGCCTGCCCAGCTATTTAAATACTCTTTTAAGAACGGGCAGACTTCTTCTTCTTCATATTTTCGAACCTCACAGCCCTATGAATGAATTTCTTCAACAAATATCATCCCCAAGTTGCTGGTAATCAATTCTAAACTTTACTCTTTCAATTATTCCTTGTTTTTCATCACTTTTAAATCAAAAACTAAGAATTTTCATGGTAAAAATTGAGGGTTTGGGTAGAATTAGGGAATTTTGTAAAAATTGAATCTTTACCTCGCATTGAGATCGGATTTCGAAACTAATTATATATTCGGGTTCATGGGTGAATGGGTAAACGCAATTTGGTCCGAACCCCGAGTTTAGACCAAGCGGGTCCGGGATCGGATTTTCACTTTTTTTTAAAAAACTTAGAAAAAATTATAATTTTCAATCAAGTTAGTTCCTTTAGCCTTAATTAATGATATTGAGTTAATTATGATTAGAGTCGAGCAAGTTAGAACAAGATTCTAGAGGAAATGTTATAATTAAGTAGTGAGTGGCCTGCGAAGTTGAGGTAAGTGCTTGGTTTAACCTTGACTTGAAGGAATAGGAACCCCCAACTTATTTGCTATGTGAATTTGCATGTGTGTGGTGTATAGGTGAAGGACGAGTATCTATGCACCACCAAATTGTATGTTAAACATGATCCATTCCCCGTTTCCAATTTAATTGATTCATGTCTTAATTGTTCTATGTTCATTATTGTTTCTATGACTACTTGGCTTTGTTAGCTTGTTGTTAAGTCTTGTTTCAATTATTTTGGAAAATGTTGGTTGTTTCCTTGGTTTCATTGTGGTACATAAAGGTTGAGCGGGTTGACATTATTTTACGAGATATTTATGTTCCTGTTGATTTCATTTTTGAGATGATATTGATGAAGTCTATGGGAAAATACAGTTTCTTGTTTATAATTGTTGAGGCAAAAGTATTGTGAAAGGTTTGGCCTGAATTGTGAAATTTTTATAAATAAAGTGATATGATATGTCTGGTGGGAGCGGGTTGCACGCCGCAACAAGGAGTGATAAGGGTGGACATGTGGGATCGGGTTGCACGCCACAACAGGAGAAATAAGGGTGATATATATATATANTATTTTATAAACAGTAAAACATGAATATTCTCCCTTATTGCTCCTTGTTGCGGCGTGCAATCCAATCCCACCTGTCCACCTTTATTGCTCCTCCCTATATATATATATATATATATATATATATATAGGGAGGAGCAATAAAGGTGGACAGGTGGGATTGGATTGCACGCCGCAACAAGGAGCAATAAGGGAGAATATTCATGTTTTACTGTTTATAAAATAAAGGCTGGAACACTCATTGCTTTATTGTCATTATTTCATATTCTGTTCTTACTGTTATTTGAAGTGAAACTTGTTCTATTTACGATTGTTGAGACATAAATATTGTGAAAGGCTTTGACTTAAATAGTGAAATCTTTTTATTAAATAAAGAGATGTGATTGTCTGGTGGGAGCGGGTTGCACGCCGCAACAAGGAGTAATAAGGGCGGACAATTGGGATTGGGTTGCACGCTGCAACAGAAGCAATAAGGGTGATATATATATATATTGGGAGGAGAAATAAGGGTGGACAGGTGGGAGCGGGTTGCACGCCGCAACAAGGAGCAATAAGGGAGGACACTTATGTTTTACTGATTTTTCAAAGAAAACAAAGATTTGAGAACTTATTATTTTCTTTTACAATTTTTCATATTTTTTGCACTACTTTTATTTAAAGTTAAAGTTTGGAAATTTTAGATATTTCGTGAGAATCGGTTATAGCTGAGACCTGGAAAGGGCGACTGAGTTATTTTAATTGTTTCTACATTTATTATTTATTTGTTTTAGATTTCCTTCTTGCTTTATTTATTATTGTTCACAGGTTATATTGTTAATGCCCCGTCGTAGCCTCGTTACTACTTCGTCGAGGTTAGGCTCGGCAGTTACTCAGTACATGGGGACGGTTGTACTGATACTACACTCTGAACTCTTTTGTGCAGATCCAGGTACCGGCCAGTAGTTGAGATTTTTAGAACAACTATCTATTTTTCGGAGACACAAGGTATATTTTCCGGCGTTCGCAGATCCCGAGAGTCTTCTCTTAGTTCGTAGAGATTGTTTTATACTTTTTTCCAAACAGTTATATTATTTCTTCATCCCATTATGCGTAGTAAGTCTTAGAAGTTCGTGAATTGTGACACCAGACCCTGAGTAGTATTAGAGTTATTTATATAATTAGTTCGTGGTTCGGTTTGTTTAATTGTTATTAATTCATTTTTGGAATTATTCATCGGAAACCAATAAATTCAGTTTATTTTATTATGTCTAATGAATAATCAATTCAAGGTAGTTAACTGAACTCTAACATTGTCTTGCCTAGCGAGCGTGATGTTAAGCGCCATCACGATCCCAAAGATTGAAAATTTGGGTCGTGACACTTTGTGGCATGCTAGACTAGGACATGTCAATGTCGCGTATATAAAAAAAATGCAATCACTAGGATTAATATCTTGTTTAGACTTAAATAATATTAACAAGTGTGAATTATGTGTTGAAGCTAAAAGTACTAGAAAGACATGTTTTTCCGTAAATAGAGAACTGAATTGTTATCTTTGATTGACACCGATTTAGGCGACTTAAAGCAGACTATGACTAGAGGTGGTAAAAGATATTATGTGACTTTTATTGATAATTTTTCTGGATATACTAAGTTGTATTTTCTTTGAAATAAAGATAATGCATTTAATGCTTTTATTTCTTATAAAAGTGAGGTTGAAAATCAACTTAGTAGAAAAATCAAGAGAATTAGATTTGATAGAGGTGGAGAATATTTATCTTTAAATGATTTTTGTGAAAAAAAGGAATAATTAATGAAGTAACTCCACCTTATTCCCCTTAGTCAAATGGAGTAGCTGAAAGGAAAAATAGAACATTGAAAGAGATGATGGACTCTATGTTAATTAGTTCTAATGCTCCTGATAATTTGCGGGGTGAAGCTATTTTATCTTCATGTCACTTACAAAATAGAATACCACATAGAAGAACTAGAAAAACTCATTGTGGATGGATTATAAATCTAACTTGAAATATTTAAAAGTGGGGGGGGGGGGGGGGGGCGTGGCAAAAG